>JAVTVY010003140.1:0-36550 GCA_036873755.1 Hanleya hanleyi | reverse complement strand
GACATTGATTTGTTGATAGTCTAATTATTTTAATAAACACATGTCTCACTTCCGTAAAAGTCCGCAATAGTCTTCAGCTCAAGATATTTTGCCTGCCAAATTTCAAAGATTCGAAGCCGCCAGAGGCAAAATAAGTTTTGGATTGTCAAACATGGGCATTGATTTTATGCAAAGTAGGATTATAATGGGGAGTTTCGTTCCTGTGGTGAACCACATTCTATTAAAGAAACAAACTCATTATAAATATATAATTTTATATCAGAAAGCTGAAAATATTTTGTTTAGACACTTCACCTATTTCTTGACTTTGTTTTTGTGTATTTTCCTCCAGTCTGCAGATGTTTCCTATGGTTACTGTTTTAAGCCAACAACGTTTAGATCAAGATACACTTACACTGGCGCAACTTGTCAAATCGGTTGGGAATCAGAGACATGTAACACTATGCATATACTCGTACAATTCTTTCCAATGATGTGGAACTAAATCCTGGACCATACTATGGTCGGGTACCATCAGTCATAATTTCTGCAGACTATCATCAGGGAAGTGATTGCGTCTCAGCTGATTCCTGAGGACGTCAGTGTCTTTGTAATTGTTTTTTTTTCTGCTTGAGCCCATTCACGCAGTCTGAAACACATGAACGAAAGCCCAATTGAACACAATTGTTGCACTGTGGTGATGAATTGTATAGGTTTGTTCTTTTCTCTGGTACAATTACAAGCGTCTAGTCCGTCATTCATAATCCAGCCATCATCCATTAGAGAATATCCGCGTCCATAATCCAAAGACCTATTCCATATTCCATATAGCAGTATTAGCACCAGTTTCAAAAAGACAGTCATAGTATACATACATATAGGCTTGTTTCCTGCAAGAGAGAAGTGGTCAACAGTTTTCAATGATGCCGGCAAGATATCACGATGCTCCAAAAATAGCAAATCCGTATCGCTGATCAGTATGCTTAATCCATAATATTCGTTGTAAAATCGTCATCTAAAGGATGATGTATCTCAGTCACGCTTTGATTGTGACTGCTCATATGAGTACCATGAGGATCTTGAAGTACATGGGTTCATACGGCCCCTAGCCCCGGACTAAGCGGAATTAGACACAAGTTACGAAACGTAGCGCTATAGATCTTGCACGCTACGTTCGTATTTTGCTATCAGCATGCGATATGTATCGCCAAATTTGAGAAACTTTGAGTGGAGGCGCTTTGTGGAATTGCCCTGTTTTATAAGTTTCTGCAACAATGTTTTGTGACGTTGATTAAAATCGTCACATTTAACACAGGATCTAGCAAATGCTACTAAGTGAGATATGTATACGCCATATGCAGGTCCCACTGGAATATTACTGTCCAGAAAGGGATAGTTTACAATGTCGAAATTGTAATCATCTCTTTTGTCATAAAGTCGACGAGAGAGAATGCCCGCTTCATTTTTATGGAGACAGAGATCAAAATATGATGTGCCTGTAGGGCTATATGTAGTTTCCTTCAAATCCAGTGAAGGTGGATATATATCCTTCACTGCGTCATTTATATAGCGATTATCCACAGCGAGAAGATCGTCTATATAGCGTTTGGTGAATGAGAAGGAACGGGCTTTGAATGGATCGGTTTTTGAAAGCGCATGCATATAGTCATATTCATAAGAGAACAGATATAGGTCAGCCAACAGGGGTGCACAATTAGTACCCATTGGAGTACCTATATGCTCCTGATATATTGTGTTGCTAAATTGCACATAGATCTTTTTAATGAGAAATTCAAGCAACTCTATAGACAAAGAAAAATCCCATGAATGATATCTCTTGTATGTAGTCGAGCTAAAGAATGCTTTATGGCTTCCGACATTAATATATCTTCGATCAGTTTTCTTGAACACAGATACTATTAATGAACTTATACGGTCAATAAGGTCCTGATGAGGGATTGTAGTATAGAGTCGAGAAATCCCATGTGGATACATGTCTTTACGGTATGTGACCTTTAGCATCAAGTTCTTCCGTAAGACATTTTGAGTTTTTCAATATCCACATATAGAAATAGTGGCACAATACCTTTCCCAAAATGCTTATCTCCTGAAGGGCCCTCGTCAATAGGGTTGAAAGAAGCTTGGTGGTGCAGCTTCTAGAACCAGCTATCAATCTAGCTTTGTATGGTTTTGGCACTCAACAAACCTTCTTCTAAGTGATGTTCCTCAACATTTCAACATTAATTCCAGACATGCTCGTAATAGATGGTGCAGTTGTTCCACCGGACACCTTGACCATCTGAATAGTGCCTTGAATAAAATCGGGTACAGCCTTGAGTACTCTCTTAATTCGGCTTTAGCCTCATCATTGCCACCATTGCCATCTTTTGCTGTGCTTATTTTTAACACATCAATTTCTTCAATTTCATGTTATAACAACTATCATTACGCAATTGAGCTAGAATTTCACATATGTTCTCTTGCTATTAAAACAAAATTACTTTTAGGACATTTTACTATTTCGATTTCACCTGCACCATGTACATGTATAGGTCATATAATCTTACCTTATCGTACCATTTCCTTTCAGAGTAATACGAAAGCCTTTCGCGTTTATCGTGTCCCAACACATATATAATTCGCACGGGCATTCACGAAGGACTGAACGAAACCCTTAGTTACACCACCTACATGCAGACATAGGGACAGTTCACAGAACACAACCCATCTTAAAGTCTCCCGGCCGTATTGCGCCGGTGGACAAAAACAAACGCTACACGTACACTTTCATCAAAATGGCCGCCACAGCGGCAGGTTTCGACCTCAGTTGTTTATGATAGTACTTGTCAGTAATTTTCACCAGAAGCTCTATTTTAAGCAATGCAAATGTCGTCTTTTCTACTCTGACGCATTGTGTCTCAGTCTTCCACAGCTACCCAGCAGACAAACAGGGTTATCTCCCCTAATGCGGATACAGGGAGAGAGAGAATTAAGGTTGAATATGTTGCGTTCAACAATATTTCAGCTATATAACGACGATGTAAAAAACTTTTGTAACAGCCCGATTTCTCTCGAATAACCCAAAATGCAATCCTCTCTCACCCGACTATAAAGATCTTCCAAAGTAGTCGCTTGATAAAAAGCATCTCTTACAATCTTAAAATCTATGCATTCGATAAGAATATGTTTCACCGTGAGATCATCGTGGCATGGAACACACCTTGACACTGGCTCTTTTTTTAGTAAATGTTCGTGAGTTAATCGTGTATGGCCGATTCTACATCGCCTGATCATGGTTTGATCGAAACGTTTCTGGCTGTTCAGATATAGCCTACAGTTTTTTTGAACTCATGAAGTTTGTAATTATTCACAGCATCCCATAAAGATTGAAACAGCCGTCTCTCTTAAGTAGAGATAGAGCTATATGATATTCCAACAGGATCAATCTCGTCATCTGGAACTGCCTTAGCCTTCGTATCAGCCTCGGTATTACGTTTGATGCCAACGTGACTACGCAACCAACAGAACACAATGTCAATCTGTTGATCAAATCTACAGTCATGTAGTTGTAGAATACTCAAGATAGTGGGATGAGTCGAAGTTCCACTTTTATTCGCTTGGAGGCATGATAGTGAATCTGAGAATATGACATAGTTTTTTTTCTTCTTTTTGGTAGAACCAATACCTTCTAAATCCAGCAATATAGCTTTTGCTTCTACAGTGAATATTGAACTTTTACCTGGTAATCGACATGTTTTAGTTTTAGAACTAAAGATAGTAGCACATGCTACTCTCTCACCATCTTTAGAACCATCTGTATAAATGGCCTGATGCGATCTGTATTTCTCTCTCAGTAGAGCAAATTCTTGTGTATACAAGAGCTGGTTCGTGTCTGTTTTTTTTATATTTCGTTAGAGAAATATCTACTTCTGGTTGAGCTAACTGCCATAGTGGAATTGGTAAGAGCTTGTTAGGTAATATTTGGCTAAGTTTAATACCAGCTGCTGCAATGTGTGGTTTCATACGAATTCCAACTGTTGGAATAATTGAGGGTTTCTTCGAATAAAGATCCACGTACTGAGGTTTGACAACACAGTTATATGCAGGACTGGATTTGATAGCAATTGTGTAATATATTGCAGTGATAGTTTAATTCTTCGAAGTTCTAAAGGAAATTCATCTGCTTCGACATACAAGCTTTCTCTATGAGATGTTCTGAACGCTCCAAGGCAAAGTCTTAGTCCTTGATGGAGAGTAGGATCTACATGTAGCTTTGCCAAGTTTGACTTACTTGCACCGTTTTAAACAATAGAGCCATAATCAAGTTTGGAACGAACAAGTGATCTATATCAATGGAGAAGTGTTTGCTGATCTCCTCCCCACTTATAGTTGGCAACTGCCTTCAACAAATCAAGAGCTTTCGTGCACTTAGCTGTCAAGCAATTTATATGCGATTTAAATGATCAGACATGGTTGTACTCGTCCGAACATGGAATTGTCCATCATTCAAAAAGTTGGATATTAAAATGGGTAAAAGGCCCTTTAATCCCATAGTATGAAGGTCTTTTAAAATCCCGTATTTCCATGCAGTATCATAGGCTTTTTCTAAATCAAAAAAGGTGGAAACTACATGTTCATGCTTGGCGAAAGCATTCTTGACATAGGAATCTAATCTGACTAAACGGCCAATGGTACTTCTATTTTTACGGAAACCAGCTTGAATATCAATAAGTTTCTTTTCAGTTTCTAGGTACCAACCAAGGCGATCATTTGTCATGCGTTCCATTGTTTTACAAACACAGTTAGTCAGTGAAATCGGACGATAATTACCAGGGTCTGTATGGATACGGCCAGGCGTTGGAACTGGTTGGCATTACGCCATGACGGTGGAAAGTCTTCTCTTGTCCAAAGTCTGTTGAATATGCGTAATAGAATTTCTATAGAAGATTTCGTTAGATGTTTCAAAAGTTGATAATGAATATTATCAGGGTCTGCAGCAGATTCATTAGCTTTCGAGAGAGAAGCATGAAGTTCCTCAATTGTAAACATAGCGTTATAGCTTTCGGGGTCACCGGAGGGGAATTTAATTTAATTTTTCTCTTTTCTTTTCTCGAAACTTTGAAATTTAGGTACATACGTATCTGACGAAGAATTTTGGGCAATTGTTTCGCCTAGCTTATTTGCAATCTTTACTCTATCAGATAACACCTCATTTCCATCGTTAAGATGATGAACACTAGATTTGGAGCTTTTACCATTTATTCTTTGGGTCATATTCCTAACTGTTGTTATAGGAGTATGTGTATTGATCTTAGAAACACAATTTTTCCAAGAATCGCGTTTGTTCTGTTTCATGGTTCTATGAGCTTTAGCTCTAGTTACTCTGAGATCTTTGAAATTTTCAGGATTTGGATTTCGGGGGGAACAACCGTTCAGCTTTCTTCCAACGTTTCCTTGCTTCTTTGCAGTCATCATTAAACCATGTTTTTTTAATGTGTGCAACACCTGAAGATGTGGGTATTGTTTGGTTAGCAATTTCAATCAGTATATCTGAGAATTACAAGCGTCTAGTCCGTCATTCATAATCCAGCGGTCGTCCATTAGAGAATATCCGCGTCCATAATCCAAAGACCTATTCCATTTTCCACATAACAGTATTAGCACCAAATTCAAAAAGACAATCATAGTATACATAAACATAGGCTTGTTTCTTGCAAGAGAGAAGCGGTCAACAGTTTCAATGATGCCGGCAAGACATCATGATGTTCCAGAAATATCAAATCCGTATCGCTGATCAGTATTCTTAATCCATAATATTCGTTATAGAGTCGTCATCTAAAAAAAAGATGTATCTCAGTCACGCTTTGATTGTGACTGTTCATATGAGTACCATGAGGATCTTGAAGCACATGGGTTCATACGGCCCCTAGCCCCGGGTTAATCGGCATTAGACACAAGTTACGAAACGTAGCGCCATAGATCTTGTACGCTACGTTCGTATTTTGCTATCAGCATGCGATATGTATCGCCAAATTTGAGAAACTTTGAGTGGAGGCGCTTGGTGGAATAGCCCTGTTTTATAAGTTTCAGCAACAGAAGCTGCTTGTAGTTCTTGTGAGCGAAGGTTTTCAAATTCTGACCAATTTGCTTTCTTGAAAGTATACCTTTTTGAAGAGGAGTCATCAACTGAATGGACAACTTTTAAAACAGTGGGAAAGGGAGCACTTCGACAAAGGTCATCATGAACAGAACAAGAAAATTGTTCGAGTATAGGAAGGTCGCAAAGCGAGATACCTAAAGCTGAATAGCTGAATGGTATAAGAACCATCATTAAAAATACACAAATAATTATTTGATATAAAATCGTCAAGAACTTTTCCTTTACAATTCTCTTTATCCCAAAAATTACTACGGCCGTTAAAATCACTCATCAATAAACAAGGTTTAGGGAGCTGATCATAAAGATTCTGAAGTCCACAAAGACAGGGACCTCCAGATGAAGGTATGTACACCGTGCATAATGTGAATACAGAATTCAAAGTAAGGCGAACTGCTACAGCTTGTAAGTCTGTCTTCAAATCAATAGGACTATGAAAACACCCATTTTACCAAGTATTAAGGATCCGCCTGTAGCCTTTCCATGCTATTGCAAAGCATAGGAATGATAGGGTTTATATTGCCGTAATTCAAATTAATTTTTATCTGCTTCTTTGAGAAAAGTTTCATTTAAACAGAGAGCTAAGGGTTCATAATCCTGAGTTAACAACTGAATTTCATGTAAATTTGGTCAAACTCATCTGCAGTTCCAATGGAGGAGGGTTGTTGGAGACTGAGCCATTTTTTAGTCTATATGAAGAAATAACACACAAGAGTACACACGGTAGGAAATAGAGTGTCAACTTAGCCATTATGAACGTTTAATTAAAGGTCTTCTCCACTGGCTTTTCTGTTTATTTTTCTGTTTTTCTCGCAACTGCTGCATATCTTTGTCTTTATTTCTATAAATTTCTTGTTCTCTCTTCTGTTCACATTTCTTTTTCGACCTCTGGTATGCGGATACAGAGCAGTTCGGATAATCGAGCACTTTTAATCTCCGTCAAAGGTTACATGGCTTAATTGGTGAAGACACACTGTGCAGAGACTGCCAGGGCGGTTTTTCACCCTCGATATGTGACAATTTTCATACAAAAGCTATAACCCTACAATTATAGCTCAATATATTTATTATTTGGGGCACGAAAACGTCTTCTGGCACTCTCCTCTCAGATCCATTCTGACAAATGGCTGGGAGGAGCGGCCTAAACTGACAAGAATCCCTGAAGTGTTTTGCTAATTATTCCCGAATCAGACAGCACTATTGGGCCTAATTCCTTAAGCGTAAATGAACCCTTAATTTGTTATCGAAAAATAGCCCGCCTTGCTAAAGAGCAAACGGAATTTGATGTTTTGAAAAAAAAAAATCTGAACATCTTTTTGCAATAGAAATCAAAACAGCATACACATCTATAGCAGGTTGGAACCAAATACCATTTTTAATCCTTCCTATTAAAAGAGCCGGCATATTATTTCCGTCTGTTTGTCTGTCTGTCGCAGATAGCGTCCGTTGACACCTTGTAAGTGGTTTAGAGCCACCAAACATATATACTACGAGACAAATGTTTCTCCATACGTTGCATCTGTAGACACCCTTGCACGTGGTTTAGGGCCACCAATACCTGGATGGTGCTACCGTTATTCATAAGCGTGGGATTCGACATTCAGTAGCTAGACATCGTTCAAAATGTTTTCCCTTATATTGTGAGTATAGAAATACGACTGACCATATTGAACCATTGGATGGTGTACAAAGGCTGTACACAGTATGGATGGATGGGTGGATGTACTTGGGCACTCCATCGCACCGCGATAGGCACTAGTCGTGCGAACACACCATGCAACCCGTTTACCCAACCCGCCCTACACCTGATCCCTCTTAATAGTGTCACATGGACACTATGAAATCCCCACATTCTTATTAAATAATATACCTTGTTTTCCCATAACTACATAAGTATCACATACTATTTCCCTCGTTCTCTCTTATCGGACCGATTCTTTGACCAATCATCACCATGGACACTCATAATTAAATCTCCCGACAGCCACTCATCCTCCTCATCCACTCAACATTTAAAATATCACCCATCGAATTTCCCTCCAACCATCTTTCGTCGATAATTGTTCATGTCCCCAACACCCTAGTAATCCTCGTCCTTGTGTCCTAAATGTTCAAGTATCCTATTGTTCCCCGTCCTCTCCAGCTTTCCACTGTTGAGCCGTTTCCCAAAGTAATCCTTCACATTTCACCCAGAGCAAAGTCTTATTACATTAACATTCTACAGCAGTTCTGCCTCCCCCAACCCCTCAATATCCCCTCTAATGGTCCACACATTGTGCACAAAGTTGGATACGATACGGCTCTCTGTCTTATCGAAAATATTATCACCACGTTCCAACAAATCTTATAGGGTCAGGTCTTCATCATCCCCACTTATCCTTTACCTGCTAATTTCCTTGTGTGAAGCTATCAACTGATCCCTCAACTCAGCCCTTCTTGCCCTGTACCTTCCACAATATAACAAGACATGTTTTCTTCACCCCAAGTTTTACACCTTTTCTCTTCCAGACCTCGTTTCATCCTATTCCTTGTGGCCAACGGCCCTGTCTTAGCCTTCGCCAGCCAAGAAATTTCACCCGCCTCGTCTACATATCTCTCTTTCCATGGACCCTCTTTTTTCTTGAAAAAAACAAGGATGACTTAGACTCCACCCCATTCTTCCACTCTTCTACCCACCTTTCATCCACTTTAACAGAAACCATTTTATCCCATTTTCTCTCACTGTTTCCGGTTTCCACCAGGTTAATATCATAGTTTGTGCTAATCGCCTCTACTTCCTTGAACCACCCAGTCTGTTTTTCTGTTTTCTGACCACCCTACCAAGCAGTTTTTGCCCATCTATCCCCATCCATTCTAACAAGATGCCCATAGCAGTTTAACTTCAATATTCCTACTTTCTCAGCCATTCTGCTCCAACCAAGTTCTCCATAAATAGATTCTATTGCAGTCATACGGTTCACCCCTAGCATCCACCTCCCTGCCTGTAGTTCCACCAAATCCAAAACTGCCAGCTTTTCCCCATCAAGTTCCACTATTTCTACCCCATATAAAATCGTATTTACTGCAAAACTCTCCGATAATATTCTTGCGCGCATACTTCGGTTACATGTACTGGCACTTATGACCTTGACTATCCCCAACATTCTCTTTGCGTTTGCAATCATCTCCTGCTTCTGCACCCTGGAAATTTGTCCTTTTCACATACATACTAGATGAATACTAAACATCATATCCAACGTTCAGTATCTAGCCATTGTCCATAAACCACTCCTGTGTCTATCTGCATGAATATCGTGTTTTTTTCTATTAACCCTACCAGGCCTGGGGGGGGCCATTATGGCCCCCCCTACCAAACTTTCTGCGCTATATACGGAACGACAAAAAATGGAGAGCTGAAACTCCGTGACTTTATAGTTTGTCATATTGGGGTCATTTTGAGCCTATTTGCATGACCCCCCGAGCAGAGGATCATGGGTAAATCCAAGATGGCGGCCAGATGGGGTAGCAGGAAAGTGATATTTTTGTCATATTTCTTCAAAATTTCTGCTTTTTCGCGATGAAAAGTGGGCAAAAACTATTTTGTTTGACATCACATTAATATTTACTAATTTATCATGCAGTTTTTGCGGCGAAATTGCAAAAATAAAAAATTCGGAAAATCTGACCGAAAAATCGACCCCGAAAAGTCGTTTTTGTAAATGACGTCACTGTGACATCATCAAAGCGGCCATCTTGGATTTTTTCACATTTTCTGGTAGAGCTTGACCCAAGGGTATAGTGTGATAAGTTTCAGCTCCCTAGCTCAAGGGGTAAGAAAAATAATTAGGAGGGGGCCATTTCGGCCCCCCCCCCAGGCCTGGACAGGTCCCAAAAAGCCCAGGCCAGATAGGGTTAATGCATTGCACAGTGGCACACTGCAAAATATAATATACAGCCTACATAAAAAAGCTTTTGATGGATATTTGGCATATTTGGGCTATGTTACCAACTGCTGGCGAAGCCCTTTCCGGCGCCAATTCTCTTTACGTTTTGAACGATTAAAGACCAAGGTCTCCAAATTCATATAACATATTGATTGATTGACTAGAAGCCTTGGTCTATATTTTCAAGATCACATTACTTGATTTGATTACGAGCTATATAGAAGAGTATACGTAGAACCAAGAATTTGGTCATGCTCTACCAGAACCTCAGCGCAAATTTTTTTCCATCAACTAAGGCCTTGGCAAAAACTGACCTGGCTCAACTTCCTATTTACAATGCATTAATAACATAGAAAACTACAGCCAACCCGACTAGATAACATAACCTACATGATATTGCCAAAGTTCTAATTCTACATCTTATGACAATTCACCTTTACTTAGTTTAATTCTTAACACATTCCGAAATCACCAATGCACCTCCGCAGGCAATAAATCCTACCAAACAGAAAGGGGAGGGAATTATGGGAGGGAGGGGGGAGGTCTAATCGTGGATTTGCGCCAATTCGTGTCAGCGCCAAATCGTGTAAACAAATTGCACCTAATAAAGTGTAGCGCATAATCGTGTACGAAATTTGCGTTTAATGATGAAAATGCGCCTAATTGTGTAAGGAGGCTGCGTTTAATCATGCAACTGCTCCTAATCATATGAACCATCTTGTGCCTAATTCCGCTTCTAATTCTGGAAATGCGCCTATTCGTGTAAGAAATATGCGTCTAATCGTGGAAACGCGCTTATTCGTGGAAATCGTTCTCTGCCTAATTATGCGTTGCGCCGAATCGTGTAGAAAATTTACGTCTAACTGTGGAAATGCGCCTGATGGTGTATAGAGGCTGCGCCTAAAGATGTAGTCATGAAAACGACCTAATATAGAGCAGGAATACGGATTTGAAGATTGGAACATCATGATGGGCGGTTAGAATATAACTCCAAGCCAGAAACTTATTTATTGAATTGCTGTGCCCACCCTGAATTCAAGTTTTTCAATTGTATTTCTGAAAAGCTACTAAACTTTAAAAACAGTTCACGGATATCGGCTGTAATCTGTTCTAAAATCATGCTGTGATTCGTCATTTCATTTTCGGAGCTAATGCTGCAAAAGGGCGTAAAAGCGTAGAAATGACCATGATGAAATGTTTCCGAAATCGGCTAATTTCAACACATATAAAGTAATGAAACTGTAGATATGGAGAAGCGGATCTTGCCTTTGTGTGTGTGTAGGTGAAAGCGTTGAAGAGAAATGTCCGCCACTGGTTTTATGATCCTTAGAGATAGTTTTCGCTAGAGTTGGGGTAAGGTATTTGATATGCTCAACTTAGACTTTCCCATTTTTTTCCACCGACCGATGAAAATCCTCCACTTCAATTTGAATTTGAATTCACTAATCAAAAGTCGAAACGGCCAACATTCTAGATGGTGACCCGCGCAAGAGCCTGTATAATGAGCTGCCATATCTCGCAGCACCATCTGTATATTGAAGAGAGACAACTCAAGCACCGTAGTAGGAAATGTTAAATTTCCTAGGAGTTTTGAGGCGCTTGGGTGGGGGCGCGGCTGCGCTGTCGCGACTTCCGGAAGACGCCACCGATTTGAATTGAATTGAAATGAATTGAATTTTTATTCACCAATCAAATGAATATGTATATACAAAAAATATGGTATCAATTATTACAAAATATGAGCAAACAATATAATCTACATGCAACGCAATAAAATGATTGGCTGGAATAAAACCCCAGGGGGGCTTGTTCTATCCCTGTAGGACAAGTGGGTAGCATTTATATATATATATATAAATATATAGTTTATAATACACATTTCTAATTTATTTTATAATATATGGTGATTAGTGAATAATATTAGCTCTCTATTGACTTTTTAAAAATAATTTTACCTTCACAGCCTTAGTTGAGATAATGGGGTTCACATTTCTAGTAGATATGTTTTTAGTTTGGATTTGAATAAAGAGGTGGATTCGATACATTTGATCAGAGAAGGTAGTTTGTTCCACTCTCGAGGTTCTGTAGTTTTTGTGGTATAATATGACAAGTTTGATTTATAGATGGGTCGGTAGAGGTTCAGATTTTGGCTTCTAGTTTGGTAACGGTGTACATCTGATTGTTTCGTAAAGTAATTTTGGAAGCTTATAAGTAGTAATTCTGGGTGGTGCATAAATTTATGCACCATCAACAGACATGCGTTCATATTTAATTTGGGTAGCTGTAGAATTTTCAATTTTATAAATAATGGTAATGTATGGTCTAGCTTTTTAGATAAAGTTATCACTCGCAGTGCTCGTTTCTGCAACATGATTAGCGGATTCAAATGAGTTATATATGTATTCCCCCAGCGAAGGTTACAGTAAGACGAATAAGGGAATATCGTTGAGTAGTATAATATGCATAATGTTTTCTTATTTATTGAATTTCTGAAATAATTAATGATTCCGACATTTCGTGAAATTTTATTACAGATATAATTTATGTGTGATTTCCAGTTTAGTTCCTCGTTAAAAAAGACGCCCAAAAACTTAAGTTTACTGACGCGTTCAATTTGATGTCCAGAAATAGCTAATTCGACATTATCAATTGATCGCTTTCGGCTATTTATGTATTGTATTTTGTGTTTTATTGTGTTATGTATTTTATTTTATTTTATATAATTACTCAGACATGATTTTAATGGTGTCAGCAAGGTGTTCAGAAGAATATACAGTACTGATATCAACAGCGAAGAGAATAATTTTAAGTAAGTCTGTACCTCTATTCAAGTCGTTTATGTATATAAGGAAGAGTATGGGTCCTAGAATTTATCCCTGAGGAACCCCGAGTTCCGCCAATTTTTTTCGAGAAGCGACCCATGGGTCACGGTGGCAGTGACGTCATACGGTGACGTCATCAGTGTGTGAGTGTACGTGACTGCACGCCGGTGGCGGTGTGTTACACAACGTGATGGATTCATTCTGGAAAAGTTTGAGGGAACTTCCCTCATGGAAGTGACGTCATCAACCTATATAATAAGGTGTCATGTCTTGTAGCGCCACAATGTATGCTAAGGGACGACCACTCGACATATATCCCGTAGGACGACTGTATCGCAGCACCACCTGTATACTTAAGGGGTACAACCCATCCTATAGCCAGCATTTGAAGTGTTGAAGCGCCCGCCCTTTAAGCGTTGGATTGTTTTCATCACCCGCACTTGAAGCGTTCATTCGTTTTCGCCACTGGGCGTCGAATGGTGTCTTAGACGCCACATCCTCAGGTCCCTCAAACAGAGGAAGAAGAGTAGACATGAAGTGGACCTGAAGCGCCGAAGCGTTGAAACGTTCAGACGCTTGGCGTCAATCGTGGCAGTTGTGTGCTGAACTGGTGTTCATAGCGCTGTAGCGATCTATTTTTGGACCAGGGAAAATCTGGCAATCTGATTGATTCAATCAATAACTAATGAGAACAGCGGAATGCCTCCTGTCCAAACCTGTCTGGTGGGGCTGGACGCGCATGCCCACGATTGAGTGCACATGCGGTATATGGAGAACCAGTGTGGTGAGCGACATGGGATTTGCTAGGGGCCGTATGAACCCATGTACTTCAAGATGCTCATGGTACTCATATGAACAGTCGCAATCAAAGCGTGACTGAGATACATCATTTTTTAGATGACGACTTTACAACGAATATTATGGATTAATACTGATCAGCGATACGGATTTGATATTTTTGGAACATCACGATGTCTTGCCGGCATCATTGAAAACTGTTGACCGCTTCTCTCTTGCAGGAAACAAGCCTATGTTTATGTATACTATGATTGTCTTTTTGAATTTGGTGCTAATACTGTTATATGAAACATGGAATAGGTCTTTGGATTATGGACGCGGGTATTCTCTAATGGACGACGGCTGAATTATGAATGACGGACCAGACGCTTGTAATTGCACCAAACCAGAGCCCGGAGTCAGGAATTTGCCCTGGGGTAAAATAGATCGACTGCTCGTACGAGCAGAGTAGTATAGAAAGCACAATACGGGTTGTATAGGAAGGTGTGGAGCGCGATGCGGAGAACCAGTGGACTGAGGGGCATGGAAGCCAGGCATGGACACCAGAGTAGTATGGGCTGACTGCGCATGCGGATCCAGCTTCACCAGCCAAGTTTAGGCAGGAGACATGCCGCTGTTCTCATTGGTTGTTGATTGGATCAGTCAGATCGCAAGATTTTCTCCGGTCTAAAAATAGATCGTTACAGCACTATGAACAACAGGTCAGCACACAACTTCAACGATTGACGCCAAGCGTCTGACCGCTTCAGCGCTTCAGCGCTTCAAGTCCACTTCAGGTCCACTCTTCCTCCTCTTTTTCAGGGACCTGAGTTGTTGAGGCGTCTAGACACCCTTTGGCGCCCAGCGGCGAAACCGAATGAACCCTTCAAGTGCGAGTGGCGAAAACCATTCAACGCTTAAAGGGCGGGCGCTTCAACGCTGGCTATAGGATGAGTTGTCTCTCCTTAGCATGCATTGTGGCGCTACAAGACATGACAGTTTATTATACGGGCTGATGAAGTCAGTCTCATGAGGGGAGTTTCCTCAAACATTTCCAGGATGACGCCATCAGTTTGTGTAATCCACCCTCATCGGCCTGCAGTCACGTGCATACATACACTGATGACGTCACCGTAGGACCTCACTGTCACGGTGACCCCTGGGTCATTTCTCGAAAGTAAATTTGGCGGCACTGATGTCTTCCAGAAATCAAGTGACCGGAACTCACGGCTGCGTAAGAGCGCCCACACCAAAGCGCCCGAACACTCTTAGACAATTTAACACTTTCCTACTACTTGAGTTGTCTCGCTTTAATATACAGATGGTACTGCGAGATATGACCGCTCATTATACAGGCTCTTGTGCGGGTCACCATTTGCAATGTTGGCTGTTTCGGCCAATCAAAAAAAATGGAAAAAGCCATCCACAGATGGTCGGATTCTCAGACGATCTGTCGTGACTGAAACTGGCATATATAGACGAGACGAGATAATTATGTCGTGGCTCGAGATAATTATTTCGTGGGACGAGATAATTATGTTGTGGGACGAGATCATTTTTCGTGAAAAAAAATTGCATGTTCCCTCTACGGTTCCGTAGCTACATTTCTGAAATGGGCATCTCCTCAAGGTTAATAATCAGTATTTTGGTCGATTTATGTGATTTTTGTGCAGTTTGTATTGAGATATAACATGTGTCAGTAGTTGGTACCGACTGCACATGAAGTCACTCGTCAGTTTCCGCGCGAAACAGCACAGGTAGAAAATCTAATACTCCGAATGTGACGTGAAACTATACAGTAATCAAAAATCACGCGTCACTATCCAGTGAAAATCTATTGATTCAAACTTCTATTGAAATCCGGAATACTAGTATAGGTAATATATTATATCTTAAAAGTTGACTATAGAGATAACTATTTTCATTTCCATCCTATATGGCATACCACTAGTCATCCGCACGTGTCTGATTAAATTTCACCAGATATTTATCCGGAACTCTTTAATGCCTACTACCAGGATGGAACTTCAGTCACTCGGGTACACCCGAGGCTTTTTTCGCAAGCTGAACAAACGAAATTTGAGTCACATATCACATAAATAATTGTGTGTATAAGCGAGAATTATTTTTTCCACAATATATAAATTGGGGAAATTCGGGAAATTCGAAATTGCCAAGGAACGATAGTTGCATTTTACTGAAAAGTATACTTTTTTTAAACATCTGTAGAAAATATATGATTATGACAGGAACTGTGTACAATGGAGAAAATAAGAGGCCAGAGTTTTAATTTTATAATTAGAAGTGATAAATCCATCCCAGGAATATTTTTGAGAGAAAATGTGTAAATAATAAAGCCTTTTCACGCAGAAGATTTAAAATGCGCTCTCGTGATTTTGTCACAATTTTTTGTGATTCCGTCACGGACTAGATGTAACTCCTGTGATGACCCAGTTACTCTTTTCTCATTAGGAATTTTTGTTTAACATCCTTCGGCACTGTACGTTAGTAAGAGATGACCTATACGGATAATCAGATCGAAACAGATCTGCAAAAACAATTAGAAAAACAACACTGTTCAAAACGGAAGACTTTCATTCTGATTCCGTCACGGACATTTCCAAAGATTATATAAAGAAAAATCTGCAATATTTCGGAGGATATTATACTTTATTTGAAACTTGACAGCAGTGACTAGGAACTAGGTAATAAGACGTACAAAGACTTCTTAAAGAGAATCCAATTTCAGAAACGAGCGCTTCAAACTTTTAAAGTATCTTCCCAACCGTGACTCCGTCACGCTGGAATTCATGATATACAATTTGTACCATCGTGTATCAGGGGTGACATAGACTTTCGACCTACGTTCCGGGTCACATGAAGGACGAAGAAGTTTTTTGCGCATTTGATGTTACAAATTTATACAGTAACATCTCCAATGATCTCGGCATCAAAGCCATTGAATACTGGCTAAACAATCATCCTTTCCAACGCACGGTTTAACAAAGAATTCATTCTCTCAGGTATCAAACTGCTACGTGAACATAACTCTTCTGAATTTGGAAACGGGAACTACAAACAAATTTTAGGAACAACAATGGGAACTGAATTTGCGCATACATATGCTACACTTGTACTCGGATATCTTGAGCAACAACTCTACACAAATATTGAAGAAAAGCATGGTGCGCGCTTCAAATTATATGTGCAAAAGTCTTTCAAGCGCTTTTTGGATGACTGTGTCATCATATTCGAGACATCACAAGCTGATATTTCCGAATTCCACAATCTTTGGAATAAGTTGGACCCGAATATTTCTGGATATATTATTGATACATAGAGGCCATCGGATTATCACGGATATGTTTTATAAACCGAAGATAAGGACCTTAGATGTAAACGGTTGTTTGAACCGAAATGTCTGAAACGAAACACCCTCCAATTCTTTGTAATACCCTGTTCTTTATCTGAACACATAACCCGAATAACTTAAATTTCTTTTCAATCATTAAGGATAACAAATGTATGCTTGAAACGAACGACCGCCTCAAGAAAGCATTCAAAGACGTCAAAATAATAAACGGAAAAATGCATCCCCCAAATCTAAATAAGATTTTAACTTGGGCCAAGTTCATCCCCGATTTGACTATTATAAATGTGACATCAAAATATGTCGATAAAAGATGCAAATGTTGCAATCATCTTGTCTTGAGTTCCACCTTCACTTTCCACAGAACCAATTATACGTTTCAAATTAATGCTAATAAGAACTGTCATTCTAGGAATTCGATCTATGTTTTCATATGCAATGGATGTGAGAAATACTACATAGGTGAACCATGAGATACGCTACGGAATCGATGTTGGGTCCACAGGCAACAGATAGACACTCCAAACCTCCAAGTTTTAAAAATGATTAAGCACATTGGCTCATGTGCCAGGCACTTGGATGTTAAATTTAGAATATTTCCTTTATTCAAATTATGGAGAGATAATACCAATAACAGAGCGATCCAGGTTCGAATGTTCATTCACCGTCACCATCCGAAGCTCAATTCAGGATAATAACTGGCTCGATTTTATTCAATTAGCCCGAGACTGTTCATTTCAATATCTCGATATATATATATCCCGATTATTCGATCATTATCAATCCTGTGTTTGACTACAATCCTCACTGAGAATCTGTTTATGGTCTATACGAATGCATTTGCACATGTGAAGAATGTACATAAAAGCGCTGTTGTTAACAACCGATAATTTAACCGTAATCTGAACTGATTTTATTTAATCTGCCAGAGAGCTAACCCCATGACTGTTCATTTCAATATCTCGCTTTATATCTCCATTTATCCGATTATTATTAACCCTGTATTTTCTATATTCCTCACTTATGATCTCCATGTTGTTAGAAATCGTTTTATTGTCTATACGCACGCGCTTGCGCATGCGAAGTATGTGTACAAACAAACACTTGTTTTAAACCGTTAATTTGGCCGTGTAAATGCAAGTCTTGATGCAGAGTTATCATTAAAGCTTTGAAAAACCGCCAATAAGCCGTGAAACTAGTTAGCTACAATCAGACAGTAGAATTCGTTATTTATTCTTCACTTTTGATTACTCTGCCATTCACAAAGACAGTTTTTGTTGTATTTATTTCCACTTTTCACACAGGCATAGATGTAGCCTATTGGAAACCAACGTGTGAGAGTGATGTGCTCAGAACAAGAGTAGATGTGGAATTGGAGACCATTCCATAGCTGGCAGATTTCATAATAATAAGGGTCAAAGTATCCCCAGAAAATCAACTTTCTCAATTCTATAAGTTAACTGTACAGCTGGAACTGTATAATTTGACGAGCACATAGTTTCAGAACAAAGTCATAACCTATCTGTTTTGTGTGGCAAATATAGACAGAATTAAATCGTGTTATATAAATTTGTGTTTGCCATGGCAAAGACGGCACAACGCCTTGAATAAAGAACGAAAAAATTGAAATAAGAGATTGAGCATGATGCACTGGCACTTGATATACTGGATATCATGGTAGATCATGTTGAGCCTATCGGCATATTATTATATCGGTATGATCATGGATAAATTAAAAATGGCGCTCAAACTGCACCACGATTTCGCAGATATGTTGTATAATATAAGCCCGTGCAAGGTAAAGGTAACCTTTTGCGGGCATATTTCACAATCCAGTGGCGGTTGCCTCTTATAGTGCAATCACGAGGCGAGAGGAGAATTAAAAAGGAATTGGTAAGCTCAATTTTTTTTTCAGATTCGAAATCTGCTTTATTGACGTAGACATAATTGCCTCTTGTAATATACATGATATACACTGTTGACTCGGTGGAATAGCAAAATAAACACAAGGAAATTAATACAACGTTACAGTTCGATATGCAACATGTCAGATGACCGAGGACAAACTATAAATAAAGTTACAACATTGCCCGATCTCTTATTTGAAACGCCTCATCAGTGTATTTTGATACGCATTTCAGATTCTCCGCTTGTTTACAAGAGAGTAACTATACTCATTTGTATACACTAGGTTCTTTCCAGAAATATGGTTTAATATATACATATAGTTCTAATTTCCCTATAAAAGGACAAATAGGTAAAAATTATACTTGTTTTCTACATCAGAATTACAGTTAATACATGCTCGATTATGTGTGTCAAGCCTATTGCTCCCATGCCGTCTTGTTTCAATACGAGGTTTATGCGCAGATATTCGTAGTCGCGATGTCTTGATCAAAAAACCTTCTCTGGATATTCTTCACAGGAAAAATATTTGTTTAGATACTTATATCACGATTTAAATATGCACTGTTTTTCTGTCGCAAACATGAAGCACAAATTAGGTCCGTGTAACCTTGCACAATTCAATTTTCGTTTTTTGTTTTCGGTTTCTCAAAATCAAAAATTGAAATTTGACATTCAATTTTCAATTTTCGTTTTTGGTTTTACTTCTGGCAAAAATGAAACTCAAATATTGAAAATTGCCTCAACTTGTCCGTTTTTCGTTTTTTGATTTTAACTTTGACTCGCGCAATACTTATGATGTCACTTTCGGTCCGCGGAGTAGTATGGAAAGCGCAAATCTGTTTGTTCAGGCAGGTGTGGAAAAACAGTAGGGGGAAAGATGTGGGAGTTTCACTACACTATAGATCACTGGAGCCAGGCATTCGAGCTAGAATATAATGGACCAACTGCGCATGTGCAGAAGCGAGTAGGCAATCGTGCAGCAGGTGTGAAGCATTATATGTAGAATAACGGGGTTGATACACATGGGAGTTTCATTAAAGTAGGGTAGTATAATAAATACGTGGGTACCCTAATCATAACCCCCAAAGGAACTTCCCGCGTCGATGCGTTGAAGCGTTTGACACCCACACTTAAAGCGTTGAAGCGTTTTTGACGCTGAACGTTGACGGGCATCTGAACGCTCCAACGATCCCGGTCCCAAAAATAGAAAATGAAGATTGGACCTGAAGCGTTGAAGCATTCAGACGTCTGACATCAAACGTGGCGATTGTGTGCTCGTTTGAAATGGTGGTTTACGGGCCGCTTGCCATGTACGGATTTCGCGGTCCATCACCGCGATGCTTACTCTTATTGGTATTAAATCTTTGGTGGTATCTTTATAAATACTATATTTCAAATCAATAGCAAATAGCGGTTGTCTGCATGAATGCTGTTCGCTTTTGTAGCGCTCTAAACATCTATTTTTAGAAATGAGAAAATCTAAGACTGCGTTCTGATTGGCTCAGGCCTCAATGCCAATAACCATTGAGAACAGCGTGATGCTAGATATCCACTGCATCTTCACAAGTCCAGGTAAATCGTGAATCCCCGCATAGGGTTTACCTGGACATTTTTGGTGATTCGAGCGAGTTCTTGAGTCGTTGCCTCATTCTCGAACATTTCATCCCCCGAGGTTATTTTGAATTAGCATGTCGGTATCCCAAACCGGCGGTTTTTGCCTTGACTCTCGATGTCGATTTCAGCCTGACATCAAAGTTATGCCAGCTATGTCACATCTCAAACCGTCCAGCTAGTGGATTGGAGTAATGAGCTAGCTGAACCTTTAGAGATTTAGAAGATACCCAAAGATTAGAAGATGCAACTAACCAAGGCAATGTATAGATACCCTAACAAATCGATCAATACACTGGCTCCCGAGGATGGCCTGGTGGGCCACATGCCTCTCACGCTCCACACATCTTATACGACACAATTTGCGTTTTCTATTCTACTCGTCGTACCGGAAGTGACATGATAACCCGTCCACATGCGAACTTAACATTGATACGTCAAAGTTAAAATCAAAAAACGGAAAACGGACAAGTCGAGGCAATTTTCATTTTTGCGTGAAAGCAAAACGAAAAACGAAAATTGAAAATTGACGGTCAAATTTCAATTTTTGATTTTCAGAACACAAAAACGAAAATTGAAAATTGACGGTCAAATTTCAATTTTTGATTTTGAGATTATAGAAAAAAAAAACGAAAATTGAAAATTGACGGTCAAATTTCAATTTTTGATTTTGAGAAACCAAAAACCAAAAACGAAAATTGAACTGTGCAAGGTTACACGGACCAAACTAGAGCAGACCAAGTCGCTACTCAGTTTGGCAATAAGGATTATAAATCATTCTGGTATTGTATAAATAAAGAATCTGCTAAGAAAACATCTATTACAAATTCTGTAAGTGGTGCTAGTGGTGAAAATGCTGTAGCTAACATGTGGAAGGATCATTTTTGTGGATTGTTGAACTATGTGAGCTCTGACAGAAATAAATATGATGTGGAAGAGCAACTCAGTTATGATGATCTGTGTATGAAAATAGATAAATTTACTCCAAATGAAATTCACGAAATTCAGTATGATGATCCTCAAGTGTGTATTACTTGCTATGATGATGAATTGAATGCTTGTTCATGGCCATGTACCTACAAAACTTACTGAAGTCATTATTGTACCTATTGTTAAGAGTAAATCTGGGGCCCTTGCAAACCCTGATAAAAATTACCGGCCAATAGCTCTGATTACTATGATATCCAAAGTTCTCGAAAGATTAACGCTTAAACGATGTGATAATGTAGTTTATGCTGATAACCAATTTGGCTTTAAGAAATAGCATTCTACTGATATGTGCCTGTTCATATTTAAGGAAATTGTCGGTCACTACATATGTAATGGTAGTCTTGTATTTGTGTGTTATTTGGATGCTCGGAAGGCATTTGATCGTGTTCATCATTGGACATTGTATAACAAATTAGTCATGAATTACTTTCTTATCTGGTCCGCCTATTAGTGAACTGGTGAGGGAAGCAACCTTTTGTGTTCAGCGGGATGGCTCTTTTTCAACTGCATTTCGAGTATTCAATGGTGTTCGACAGGGAGGAGTTATATACCCTTTTTTTATTCAATGAGTACATGGATGAACTGACTAGCAGACTAAATGTTGCTAAAATTGGAATTGTCAATAATTTATGTTTTGCTGATGATATGAGTCTTATTTCTCCTTCTGTTCCCGCTTTACAACAGCTATTACCTGTTTGTCAAGAATATGCTTGTAATCCCAAGAAATCCGTCTATACTATTTGAGTCTAGAATGTCCAGTTTAACAGGCTACCTGACTTCAATTTAGTTAATGAGAAACTGAGATATGTAGCCTCACATATTTATTTGGTCATAATGTAAATAACACCTTAAATGATAATGAAGATATAATGAGACAACACCGAGCATTGTGTATCAGAGCAAATATGCGTATTAGAAAGTTTGGAGTATGCTCTATTGATGTTTGATGTTCCCTGTTTCAAACTTACTGCACAAACTTGCTTTGTCCTGCGTTATGGTGCAACTTTACGAAAGAAGGTTGCTTGCGTAAAGTAACTGTCTGTTAAAATAGTGCATTGATATTGTTGATGGGCATGGGTACATTTGTATATATAATGTTCCAGTCTTTCCCGATTTACTGCGGAAGAATGTGTACCGATTCCGAAGTAGATTACTTTCGAGCGTTAACTCACTGGTGAATTGTATCCCATTAGAAGGATTTTTTTTTCAAACTTGTTCAGTACCGGAACAAGTTACGATATTGAATTATTAAATAGAGTTGATTGGTAAATGGAGCTCTCTTAAATAGTTCTTGGGCTAGTCAGTTTGTCTACCATATTCATGTATTGTGTAGTTATGTTAATTTATTGTTTTTATTATTTTATTTTTATTTTGTGTGTGTGTGTGTGTTTGTGTGTGTGTGTGGTGGTGGGTGGGTGAGTGGGTGCGTGTGCTTGTGGACATGTATTCTCTTGTCTTTCATATGGACCCTGAGTTTGAAGTAAAGTCGCTATTATATAGACTCAATTTACTTGAACCCGAGTCATAAAACCAGTTTTAAATAAACATATCTTCCACACTAATTTTAAAAAACATTTAAAATTGTTACCCATAGAATCTGTACAAACCCACACTTCCACAAAACCATGGTCTGTCTGACAATATATTTTCTACCGAAGACGCCCCAATTCGAAACTCCTTGTTCTTTCGAGATAAACACATTTTTTATATACAACGTTTAATATCAAATGTGTACTATTGTGAACTCTTAACCAATATTTGATAATGCGAAACAACCGTTCACACCGCATAGGCGATCCAACAAGTTCACCGCATTTGAAGTAAATTATTAACATTCAGAACATTTTGCACAAAAAAATATTAATCCTTCGCTGCAATACAGAAGTACCAAAACAAAATACTTCACTACAAGAAATTGATCAACTGGCATTTAGTACAATATTATATTGTATACCTAGAAAATTTCCAGGCACGGAGTGTCATGATTCTCGAGAAACAGGACCGTGAAGTAGTGCATCCGTGCAAAATAGTTGATTCTGAGGTGAAAACAATTCTTATTGTTCTCTGTAAAGATATGAAGATAAAGGAGCTGGTTCTGGTTCTGGTTATCGTTTATCTTCATATGTTTATAGAAAGAAATATGATGTGTTTTCGCCTCAAAATTGGCGATTTTGTACGAATACACTACTTCACAGCCCTGTTATTCGAGAATGATGAGACTCAGTGCTTTGGAATTTTTCTGAGTATGCAATATAATATTGTACTCCATGCCAACTGAAAAAAATTATTGTATATGCAATATTTTTATATGCACATATACCGCACCTGTTCTGGGGCTATTTACCCATCTAAACGTATATTGTCCTTTCACGGCAATAGCTTGGCACTGGACCAAAGCATGAATCGAATACCGGGCATGTCGTTTTCGGTAGAAACTAACAATCACGCATATTTTTTCAGTAATAAATTCAAAGTTTTCAAACCCTATCTGCTATCATGAATTTTAAATTACTTCTCAAAAGTAATCCCAAATAGCAAAAATGCTCAACTACCTCGATTGGAACTCTAGTAAAGAACCACTCTTCATCTGACTTCAGTTTTTCCCATCTTCTAAACACCATGAATTTAGTTTTTGCAGTATTCACCGTTAACCCCCCAGTCGATACAGAATATATTCAACAACATCTGCAAATTATCCGCTGATTTTGAAAACATTACTAAAACATCACAATAAAGTAACAAATTTAATGTCAATTCATGTAAATCTATGCCTTCATTTATGAAATAATTTTCAAAGTCATGAATGAATAAACAGAAAAAAATCGGGGACGATACCTCACCCTGTCTCAATCTCACATTAATCTGAAAATAAGGGCTCTTTACACCTTTGTGCATGATACATGATTTTACAGATAAATATATTGATTGAAGTGTTGTGAGTAGTTTAACCCGGACTTCATTTTTTTCCGTAAGGCGTCTCTACTAACAGCACCAAACGCCTTGTTAACCCTATCTGGCCTGGGCGATTTGGGGTGTATCGCAGCCTGGGGGGTCCGATGAAATCGTCTGAGGTCTTATTTTGAAGCTGTCGTGGAGGGCATCCGGCTGGATTAATGGTTCATCCGTGCCCAATGGTCTGCGCATACGCAGTCTGGCCGTAGTATAGAAAGCAGGCATTTTGGGGATGCGTGGGGGTGTGTTTGACCCACCACTATGGGTCCATGGTTAGGGTTTGGTGGTGTGGGTTTTGCGCACAGACGTCACTTCCGGGTTTCACTAAAACTACCTCCGAGCCCAGAAGAGTTCCAATTTTTCCCTTAGACGTAGGGTCCGAATTTTCAACATCCGGGTTTTCCCCGGCCCGGCCCCAGCATGCGCGGGTTATCCGGCCGCAGCGCGCGCGCGCGGGTTATCCGGTCGCACGCCTGCGCGGGTGAATTTCGGATTATCCTAGGCCACTGATTGGCTACTTTCTCCACGGTGTTCGAAGCCAGTTTCACCGAATCCCCACATGTCTGTTACAGCCTTCATGCATTATGCTCATATAGAAAACACACAAGACAGGGTTTTTTGGGTGAGATTTCATTTTGTTTTTTTATTCAACAACAACAACGTGAGAATAACTACGTGAAAACTGAAGACCAGAACAGGAGGCTTGTACGTTGAAATCGATAGAACTTAAGCACAGAACAGGGGGCTTGAACATTGAATGAACTTAAGCCCAGAACAGGGGGCTTGTACATTGAAAGAACTTAAGCCCAGAACGGGGCTTGTACATTGAAATGATGGGCGGCCCAGTCATATACGAGTACATCGCGCTCCTCGGCCTTGGGGTACTCGTCAAACATCTGTACGATGGTAGATAAGATTTTTCCCCGGCATCGATGGTACAGATAAAACAAGCAATATTGTCCGCACACGCTACTGGTCAGGCTTTGTAACGTTTGACTGTTCCAACACCACGTCTCTGTGCCTTGATCCATGAAGTCTGTTAAATCGGGATGGAGAGTGGCAGGCCGTACGGGTCAAAATAATCGTCCTGCTGTTCTATCAAGTACACGCCCACCCAATGTTCACCGGGCCGATCCATCGGGTCCGTGTTGAGAACGTAAGCAGCAGGATACCTACGGTCTAATGGGAACACATCTCGGGCGAACACCCCTTGAAAGACCATACGTGTCTCTGGGTCATTCTCCAGCACGGTGGTTATCTGGTCTGTATCCATGTTAGGTGGAGAAGTCACACAGGACGTTGCGCGCGTTGTCCACTTGAATGATGTTGTCAAACTCGGCGTAGCAGATCACATTGACGGTGCTCCGGAGGGCTCGTGCAAAGTGGATTTCCAACCGTAAATTGCCTTGCTTGGCCAGGGCCAGCTGATGGTCGTTCTCTAAGGTGGGGGTCAGATCGAAACACAACAACGTGTATCCGTTCGCGTAGTCCTCCCGACTGATCATATTCCCTTCGTCCTGGTTGATTTGACCGGTGGCTGTAAACAGGCTCTGATAGACTCGAATGAAATTCGCGCGCCCAAAGTTCGGTGTTAAGGCCGTGGCTGGGACCTGTTGTCCATCCACATGCAGGGCCACAAAATTGATGCCGAAATGTTTAAAGTCAAACGGGTTCTCTGGGTAGGCTCCGCTGAAACTGGTATTTTCCACACAGGCCAGGATCAATCGCTTGGGTAGTTCCCCCAGGAACAGGTTTTCTTTGTTGGCGCTCATATTTCCAGCAGACACAGAGAACACTTTGGTTTGCACACGTCGGATAGGGTACTGGGCTGGTTTTGTTTCCAAGGCTTTGGGGTGTCCCAATTGAACGGCTGGATTCGGTTTCACTTTTCGGACATACAGGACTGCGTCTTGGATGACAATTTAATAGTCAGCTGCATGCCCGTCTACGTTAGTGGCCATCAATGCGAAGGTCGGAGGCGCCCGTATCAGTCCGATTTTGATGGGGGTCTCAAGAGCTTTCCGTTTGTTATATCCGACATTGTCGTTTTCTACGCCCATGTGCTCGGCCGTGTCCTGGTAGAATAAAGCGGCTGTCAGTTGAGATTGTTTAGCCTCTCGTCCATGCTTTGCCGACCAAGACGCCTCCTGCTTCTTTGGCCCGCCGTTTCAAGGCTTCTTTGGGTGCCGTACCCCCAAGGCATCACCGGCGACTTGCAGTCCACTGCGTACCGCTTATTTGCCGATTGCTTTCACCCCACGCGTCATCAAGGGCAGGAACGTTTTGACGATGCTTCCGAGTACGTTCCCCACTCCATGTCCTCGTTGCAAGCGTGCACCACTAATGACCGGAAGGCCACCGCCGGCCTGTTGGGCATAATAGTCCATATAGCTGCGTGCATCGCACTCGTAAGGCACCTTCATTATACAAAGTTGGGAGCACGTGCTTGTCGAACATGAAGTGTCAGCACCACTTTCCCGCGTTCGAATGCCACCGGTCGTCCCGTGTCATATCCACCGTGATGGTGTTGATGTCGGTTTGTCGTACGGCTAGGTAGAGCATCTGGGTGAAACTGTGTGTGACTTGATCTCCATACGTCTTTTTAATGGTGACCACCCGTAACAGAGGTGTGTTGATATCGCCCACGATATGGTTGTCCACCACGTCCGAGTAGACGTAGAGTCCGTACATGCCCGATTTCATATCCATCGGGATCTGGCATTGGTGGGCGGTGGGACCAGCGAACGTCTGTAGATCGAAACCCAGCATTTGCTGTAAGATAGAACTCAGTACGACACCCACGTTGGCGGTGAGGATGATCTGTGCCTTGTCGTTGTGTGCGTTGTAATCGAAGTCCACGTGGTTCTTGAAGGGATAGGTTTTGAAGGGGTTTGAAATATTCGTGACCTCCTGTAGAGCCTTATAATGCAATAGTCTTGTCAGCCCACCCATGAACTACTTGGTAGTATCGTATTGGCCTTCGGGAAGTGTGAGTCGGGTGCCTTTTCCTTCGTAGGTCACCTCGTACCACACTTCATTGGCTCGCACGTTGTACCACGAGTAAGGGTATTGGATATCCACGAGGCCACATTTTCAGCGTCCAGGTAAATGCAACGGGCGCGGTAACTGGGTCATGTACTTGGCCAATGTGTTGTCAGGAAACACCTCCAGCGAACTGTTACTGGGTAGGGTGAGGTAAAACATGGTGATTGAGCTGTCCTGCTGCTGCTGTTGGTTTTAGTAGGTATACCGCCTTGGGCGGTTGTGTCCGGCGTCCTGTTCGTCGGGATGACTTGCTACGTGTCACGGCTCTGGAGATGTGGGGTGTCTTGATCAAGGATGTTTTTTTTAAAGGCGTGAAAAGAAGGTGCCCGTTGTGGTGATGTTTTGGGGGGTGACTCCGGTTCCCACTCGGTGTCCCAAGAAGGTAGTGGGCCACTCGGCGATTGCTGGGTTCGTTGCATCCAGGCCCAGCGCTGGAGGTTCCCCACCAATTCCTGTGGTACATGCATGTCTTTCAAGCCTTGAGCGAAGGCCTCCCATCCTCGAGGATCAGTGTGCGACCTGCGTTTACGCATCAGGTCATTCACTAAATCCGTTATGTGGGTACCGGGGACCACTTGATTCTGTACCAGTAGTTCGCCTTTATCATTCCAAGTCATGTTAGGATTCTGTTTCATCCGTTGTGAAGCATCTCATTGTACCGTTGTACTTTCTCACTGTCGTTTAACCCCAGTCTTTGTAAGATATGTTGCATCTCTTCATCGAGGGTGTTTATGGTCTTCAACGTAGGTGGGACAGGGTAGGGCGACTGGAGGTTTTGAAGGAGCCGTGGTTCGACGAGGACCATTTTTTTCGTGTGGTTTATTGTCGGCCGAAGAGTCCACGCAATACTGGACCCAACACGGAAGCGGCCAACGGTGCTAAGATGGCCCCGAGAAAGCCGCCTTCTGCCAGCACATTGTCCATGGTAAATGATCAGTCCAACTCCTCTGATGACCGATCTTCCTCCGTAAGCACTTGATCCACATCTACCACGGCATCTTCCGATGCAGACCATAGATCAGGGTGAAGGGTAAAATCCACTGTACCCCCATCTAGCCGAACCAATTGAGCAAAGAAAGGGCCGCATCGGATGTATACATCGTGACACAAGTGAATGAGGTCGCCGTCCAGTTCACCAGACAACACCCGTTTGAATTTGGTCCAGCCCTCCCGAGACAAACGAATGTGAGCCGGGCACGGTTGTGTAGTGTCCGCATCACAGATGTCTCCCACCTCTTCCATGATATCGACCTTATCCGCATAAACGTGCAGGAAAACCTCGGGGGTTAAGCTGAGATACGCCCGTATTATATGCTCCGTCATGGTCAGTACGTGAATGGTGCAAGATTTGACTGTCTCACGTATTTATTGGGAGAACCTCGTGAAATCAAAGGATCGCGTGGTCATGTCGCTGGACTGACTGAGTCTAGCCGGATAATCAATGGCATCGTGGTCTGCCTCCGCTTCATTGTTAGACATTTGTTCATTGGGTTCTGCCGCCGCTTCAATCAGGGCACGAGCCCACTCCAACTGAACAGCTGACCGCTCGTCCGGTGTAAACAGCTGGTCCACGATAGGCACCACTCTCGAAGGCTGTCCACAGATCGGGGTCTAGGGTGAAGCCTCGCGTAGGGTCTTGGTAACGGCCCAGGCGTGGTAAGAAGGGTCCACGGTATACGTAGATGGCATTGTCTATGTGGATGAGGTTTCCGTCGAGCTCACCACACAACACCCGTTTAAATTTGGTCCAATTTGGTCGAATATTGTTACACTACACCGTGACGGTGTAGTGTAACCATATTCGACACGGTCTCAGCGCGCGACCAGCAAACATCTCCACGGTCTTCCACCGTGACTTTATCTTTATAGACGTGTAACCCCATCCGGGGTGTAAGGGGAAGGATGGCTCGTAGGACTGGTGACATGCTTGACCCAATGACGAAAGGTGAATGACACACACTCTGTCTGACCCTCGTATTTATGGTCGGAATGACACACACTCTGTCTGGCCCTCGTATTTATGGTCAGGTCCAACTGTCCATGCCAAAGCGCCAGGGTCAATAGGGCACAGACCATTACTAGGCCACCCAACCGTGGCTGGTTCCGGCATGAGCGCCGTGGTCCATAGCCCGAGCATCAAGGATGGCTGTCATAGTCCAGTAGTGGTGAGTGATGGCACACCTCTCCATCGAGTGCACTCTGTCGAGGACCGCTTCTGTGAACTCTATCAGGATCTGGCGTCGCCCCTCGTTGTCGTCGCCATCCGAAAACATGGACCGAACCACTGCTGTGTAACCCGTGAGTGAATTAACCACGGTCGCATGCTGTCAAATGCGAGTCGCATAGGGATGGATGTCCGTCATGGATCTGTAACCGTAGAAATGAAGGTGTGGGATCCAGAGGGACGTGTTTTATAGACCATGTCGCACATGCGCGCCTAGACGTTGCTCTACGGGTGTAGTCCGTGATACGTACTATTCTGATTGGTTAGTGCAAAAAGAGAGCAACAACAAAAAAGATTACAGCGCCGGCGGCTTTCACTTTCACTATTCTAGTTCACAATTGTTGCACACGATAATCACATGATGTATCACATCGGCGTAGTAGGAACGTGTCATTTTCACAGTTTCACTGTTTGTATGATATTATCACAGTTTCACTGTTTGTGTGATACTATCACAGTTCCACGATTGTGGATTTGCACTAATACAGATTATTCACAAGCACTAGTCGATTAAGATTGTTGGTATCGGGGTGAGAAATACGCATTCTGCCATGTTGGGAAGGGTGGGAAAGCACTGGGTGATGGGAGACTTTTCGTCCAGTTGATGAACCATTGTGGCGGTGCGCATGGTTCTTCTTCTCGTGTCAGTAGTATAGAAAGAGGATTTAGGCTCACATTGACCTCATTAATTGTTCCCCGGGTAAAATTTGAGGTGAAACTTTGTCACGTGACGATCATGTGATCGATGGGGGGAAACTATCTCCAACACAGAAGACTTCCAATCTAGGGGGAGGTAACTCCGAGTCACTATAGTTCCGGCAAAGAGCCCCTGGGCATGTATTCTTTCGCGGTGATGCGGTCTGGTGCGGATGCGGTCGCGGGAAAAAAGCTTCCGCGGAGAAAAAGTAGTCCCCAGACTTCAAATACGCTGCATGGTCCGATAGGGTCGAGTGAGGTATCAAAGTGGAGCATTCGTGAAGGCGCATCCAGTCATGGGTGGATACATGTAAAATTAGGACTTTTTCCCGAAAATATAAAAAGCGGAACACGGACTTTACCCCTAAAATAGAAGAAAACACCTATCAACCTTGGACAAAAGGGCTAATATCGGTCCCCGGGCTTATTGGGCCCTGCTTTCAAGTCAATGGGGTGGGTGCATGTAAAATTAGGATTTTTTCCCGAAAATATAAAAAGCGGAACACGGACTTTACCCCTAAAATAGGGGAAAACACCTATCAACCCTAGCCAAAAGGGCTAATATCGGCCCCCGGGTTTATTGGCACCTGCCTATCAAGTCGATGGGTTGGGTGGATGTAAAATTACGATTTTCCCCCGAAATTATACAAAGCGGAACACGGACTTTACCCCTAAAACAGGGGAAACCCTCTTTCAATCCTAGCCAAAAGGGCTAATATCGGTCCCCGGGCTTATCGGGCCCTGCCTATCAAGTCAGTGGGGTGAGTGCGTGTCAAATTAGGATTTGTTTCCGAAAATATAAAAAGCGGAACACGGACTTCACACCTAAAATAGGGGAAACCCCCTATCAACTCTAGCCAAAAGGGCTAATATCGGTCCCCGTGCTTATCGGGGCCTGCCTATCAAGTCAATGGGGTGGGTGCGTGCAAAATTAGGATTTTCCCCCGAAAATATACAAAAATTGAAACACGGACTTTACCCCTAAAATAGGAGAAAACCCCTATCAACTCTAGCCAAAATGGCTAATATCGGTCCCCGAGCTCATCGGGGCCTGCCTATCAAGTCAATGGGGTGAGTGCGTGTAAAATTAGGATTTTTTTTCCCGAAAATATAAAAAGCGGAACACGGTCTGTATCCCTAAAATAGGGGAAACCCCCTATCAACTCTAGCCAAAAGGGTTAATATCGGTCCCCGGGCTTATCGAGGCTTGCCTATCAAGTCAATGGGGTGGGTGCATGTAAAATAATGATTTTTGTTATCGAAAATATAAAAAGCGAAACACGGACTTTACCCCTAAAATAGGGGAAAACCCCTATCACCTCCAGCCAAAAGGGCTAATATCGGTCCCCGGGCTTATCGGGGCCTGCCTATAAAGTCAATGGGGTGGGTGCATGTAAAATTAGGATTTTTTCCGCAAATATAAAAAGCGGAACTCGGACTTTACCCCTACAATAGGGGTCTGTATTATACAATATAAGGGAAAATGCCTATATGGGGTATGGGGATGGTCATTTTTGTTTTTGTTGGATTTACTATGGGCTGTGGGGCCCTCGTATTTATGGTCAGGTCCAACTGTCAATGCCAAAGCGCCAGGGTCAATAGGGCACAGACCATTACTAGGCCACCCAGCCGTGGCTGGTTCCGGCATGAGCGCCGGGATCCCGGAGCGAAGCGGTGAAATTTTTGGAAAAAGTCACCGAGGTCTGTATATAGGCCTATAGGCTGGCTATGGGGGGTATAGGTTCAACCTGGAAAATTCACACACGTTCATTGTGATATGGGTTGTTTGGTCTTGTTTTTCACGTCTCGTCATTTAGAACACGATGGGAAGGGTCCCGGAGCGAAACGGTGGAATTTTTTGAAAAGTACCAAATAGCCCATATAGCTTCATACTTTCTATGGGGGTATAGGTCCGACCTGGGAAATTCACACACGTTCATTGTGATATGGGTTGTGGGGTCTTGTTTTTCTCGTCTCGTCATGTAGAACACGATGGGAAGGGTCCCGGAGCGAAACGGTGAATTTGTTGGAAAAGTACCATATAGCCCATATAGCTATACCATATAGCCCATATAGCTTCATACTGGCTATGGGAGGGATAGGTCCATCCTGGGAAATTCACACACGTTCATTGTGATATGGGTTGTTTGGTCTTGTTTTTCACGTCTCGTCATTTAGAACACGATGGGAAGGATCCCGGAGCGAAACGGTGAAAATTTTGGAAAAAGTTCACCGAGGCCTGGGTAGATCCATATAGCCCCATACTGGTGATGGGTGTATAGGTCCATACTGGGTGGGCGTGTTGGGGTCTAGGTGAGCCCCTAATGATCCTATGGTGTGGTATGACGTCTTATTTTGAAGCTCTAGTGGAGGAGCATCCGACTGGACTAATGCTTCGTCCGTTTTCAATGTTCTGCGCATGCGCAGTCTGGCCGTAGTATAGAAAGCAAGCATGTTGGGAGTATGTGGGGGTGTGTTTGAGGTAGAGATGGACCACTATGGGTCCAAATGGGTCGTGGGAGGTGTCAAAGTGAAGCTTGTGTGCGCTTGAGTCGTGTTTTAGTGCAAGTTGCGTCAACCTGCGCACGCGCAGTTGGGTGTAGTATGTAAAGTGGCAATTTTGGAGGTGCGTGGAGGTGTGTTTGGGGTAGAGAGGGACCATCCTTGGTCCGATAGTGTCGTGGGAGGTGTTATCTTGTAGCTCTCTGGGTGTACAGCCTCATTTGAGGCATGTTCCCGTTATCTGTGACGTCATCGGTGACGTCATCAGTACGAGTAGTAGCGAAAGTGGGCATTTTAGGAAAGTGCAGGAAGGCATTTGGAATAGAGAGGGACCATCCTTGGTCCGATTGTCTCGTGGGAGGTGTCATCTTGTAGCTTTCATGGTGTAGATGCCCATTTGAGGGATGTTCGCGTCATCTGTGACGTCATTGGTGACGTCATCAGTACGAGTAGTAGCGAAAGTGGGCATTTTGGGGCAGTGAAGGAAGGTATTTGGGGTAGAGATGGTCCGAATGCGTCGTCGGAGGTGTCATCTTGTAGCCTTCGGAGTGCAGACCCCGATTTGAGGAATGTCCACAGCATCTGTGACGTCATTTATGACGTCATCAGTAGGAGTAGTAGCGAAAGTGGGCATTTTGGGACGGTGAAGAAAAAGAATTGGGGTAGGGATGGACCATCCTTGGTCCGAATGCGTCGTGGGCGGTGTCATCTTGTAGCTCTCGGGGTTTAGACCACAGCATCTGTGACGTCATCGGTGACGACATCAGTACGAGTAGTAGCGAAATTGGGCATTTTAGGGAAGTGAAGGAAGGATTAGTAGTATAAAAGCGCATTTCGAGCCCTTTTGACCTAGCGGCACAAGGCGCAATGAGAGTATGCGCGCGTGTGCGTGCGTGTGCGTGTGTGTGCGTGTGTGTTTGCGTGCATGTGCGTGTGCGTTGACGAAAGGTGTATAGCGGGGACATTTATATGAATACACACCTTCATACTGGGGACACACCTCCAACCGGGGACGTTCCCGGTGTGCCAAAGACTGGGAAACTGTTTCGCTGCTCGTTTTATGAGCTTGTATACAACTCCATGGTAAAAAAAATAAATAACGTATATGTCCCCATTTTGACTGGGGAAAACTCAAACGGGTGTGTTTGAAATTGAAAACGGGAGTTGCCCTGGGTGTCCGTACTTTGCCGGTATGTTTCATGTGTCCCCGCTTGTGGCGTGAAAATACGGGTTTGGTTATTTCTGGCGCAACACAAACCAGCAACAGGTTTCTTGAATAGCCAAAAAATAAAGAAGTCCCCACTTGTATGGTTGTGTACGGATGTCCCCACTATGCACCTTTCGTCAACATGTGTGCATGTGCGTGTGCGTGTATGCGTGTGTGTGTGTATGCGCCTGTGTGTGTGCGTGTGTGTGTATGCAGCATGTGTCTGTGTACACGCGTTTGTGAAAGGTGTCAAATGGGGACATTGACATGAATACACACCTTTCAAATGAGGACCCCCCTCCAAACGGGGACGTCCCCGTTTGACTTAAGGCTTGAAACGCAGCCAAGCCTGTTTTTGGAACTCTCTAGTGAAATGAGGTTAATACGGTATACGTCCACATTCAGGCAGCAAAATTCAAGCGCGAGGTGCATGCGTGTGTTTCCCGCTCCGTGGAGAAAAAAGCTGCTCAATACACACAGGTCCCCGTTTGCGCATGAATTAATTAATCACGTGACAACGAACGAAGAGAGATAAAACGAGACTGAAGAAAGAACAATACACGATTCGACTGCGGGCAATATTGTACGGAACGTAAGTTGAATTTTCTGATTTACTTTGAAACACTTGTTTGATGGACATAAACCGAAAACGAAAACGCGTACCGTACCTAGTCAGATATTTTGTTTGTCCCCATGTTCCTGCAAATCAGAAGAAAATGCCAGAAGACAACAACAACAACAATCTTCCTTGAGGAATAGTTTATTACTCAGTTGTTGATACTTCAACGTTGTCATTCGATAAAGTGGTAGACGGAAAACAACAACGACAACTAGACATTGTGGGTACAAAGTCACGGTCTTTCCATGACGTCCCCCAAAGGTATTATTTCGCTGTATCGTGATGTGGCATATACTACACATTTTCCGGAAAGTTTAATTTGTCAAGATTGCGAGAGCCTTAGATCGAGTGTGAACTTTCATCGTTATGTGCCGTTATCCAAACAATTGGTAAAAGATAAACTATTGAAAGTCTATGGTTTTCTGTATGAGTCCGCTCTATCTGGGCACTGAATATATGTCGCTCAATACTTATTTCGTTGTGTACATCAACATACTTCAAACAGCATGCTAATTGGGGGCGGAAATTGTATCCTGCCTGCAACAATGCGAATGCATTCTTACTGTCAATTCCAAACACATATATATTTCCTCAATCAAAATTGATGATCTGTACCAGAAACTTCAGCCTAGTATCCACAAATCGCGTGAAACAACAACGAGATGCAGTTGCAGAGATGCCCGTTCAATTACGTATTGTGGCGCGCGATTTTAGCCGACTGGGTATTGTTCTTAAATTAGTAAAGAAATCCCTACCTTCTTTGGACAGTTCATTCGTACTTCATCTGGGAACATTCCACGTAAACGGCGGCATCGAATATTCCCTCGTTTTAGGGTCTTTAATCCTAGAAACCTAGACCCCTAAATGCCACCCCTGCCGAGCTTGCTTAGAAAACAGCTAAGTTCCTACGCTCGCCGTGAAAGGAACACTCGCGCGTATTTGAAGACAGACGCGCGCACTTCCGGTGAAGCAAATTATTTACCTTGTTTGTTTCCGAATACCAGTATCGCTAAGCCCCTGTCTACGCTGTAGTATGTCAAATTAACGGCATTCTCGTAACTGTTCAAGTTTTCCACAATTACTGTTCCCGGTACGGAGTCATTGTCAACGAAAGAACACAGTATTGGAAGTAAGTGGCAGCAAATTAGAAGTTCGTAACTACTGCGGTTCAAGAGATCAAAGGTTTACAAAATTGAGTTGGCCCCGTCATGTAACACGACATTTATTTAATTGCGAACTCCGGATGCCTCGAGTATTACAGCCGAATCTCTATAGCGAAATTGACAACTCCCATTGAATAGATAAAATGAACACGTGACCATTTAACGGCCTAATAGTTCGGGAAAATTGTTTTTTTTTTAATATTTCGAAACCTATCAAAGCTATATTCTTGAAATTTCATAGGCAAATACATATATATATTTCCTCAATCGTGCCTAAAAATAGTGCTGATTGGATGCATAATTTTCGCAAAATTTGAATAAATCCAGAATTTCAGAAATGGCTAATTATCTCTCAATCTTTCTGGTATCTTTTTATGGGTTCTACTGATGTCCTGCTACCTCATGTAATGACCTTATTTTATGATATACCTATAATTTGACAAAGATGTATATAGATTGTGGCGAATTGGACATCCGATTTTATTGACTTTTTTGCAATAACATCGACAAATGTTTTGTTTATTATGATCTGGGTCACCCCAGTTCGAAACTGGCTGCGTCCAGCGACGTCCATGAAACGTGTTTAACGTTACATGTAGAAATAA
>JAVTVY010003139.1:0-36727 GCA_036873755.1 Hanleya hanleyi | reverse complement strand
CGACAATGTCTTCCGTAAAACAATTTGTTTTACACCCTCACTAATTTGTTCTGGTGTCAAAGAAATTTGTTGAATGTTCTTAAAAGAAGGAAAATGAATCTGATTGTGAGAAAACATATTGTTACATTTTTCTAGTTCTGAAAAAAAAGGAATTTGGAATAAAAACTTTTTTTAGCATTTCAAGAATTTTTTTCTGTTTTCACGAAATTTCTTGTGTCACTCCCTAGAAAATTATTTAAGAAATATTTTTCTAACAAGATTTCTTGATATGAGAAAACGTTTTCCTCAGTTTAAGAAAACATTTTTTATTTAAGAATTTTTTCTCTTCTTTTGATAATTTTTTTCTTAAGATTTTTCTGAAATTGAGAACATTCTTTTCTCAATACAAGAAAAGGTAGGTTTCTTGTATTGAGAAACAATTTATTGTCTGACTCCCTATAATTCTTGTTTCAAGTGTTTTTTTCTAGAAACATATTTTTGGCAATGCGTCACCGACCATTTCTGACCCAGTCAGGTTTTATGGCCAATCAATGTTCTCTCTGATAATGATCTCAGGTCCAGAAATTTCCATGGAAGTTTGTGACCTTGATTAGTGGATATATCAAAGATTTAGTCATCCATCATGTGTGCATGTGTTCCAAGTTCCAAGCTCCAAAGCTGCAAGCTCCCATACGGAAGTGTTGAGAATTCGGATTTAAATTTTCCTTACCTAGAACATTTAATATCCATCAAACTGCAACCATATCAAGCAGAGATTATTAAATAGGCCTTACAAATAAGTATTTAAATTTCTTTAACTTTAGGATATAACTAAGATAATTCGTGTCAGAATTCGCCTGGCTGTAAGGGATGATAATGTGCCTTGCTTGAGGTATAATCAAACACCTTGTACTTCTCAAAACGTTTTAGAAATCGTGCACTGTTACTGGAATTACTGGCACCCCAGAGTTCTAAGACATTTTAGCATTTCCAAATCAACCCCACATGTAATTGCAATAATATTACGACGAGAGTAGTATAAAGAAACAAGTACTATGTTATGTTTGTCTTCTATCTTATAATATGTAATATATTATAGGATAAGACTGAACTTTGGGGTGTCGTTAACTTGCACATGGACAGGATATTAACAACATACTGAGGAACATATCACTGATGTTTGGTACCAACCAGTCAAAATTGACTTAGGAATATAGGAAGACTAAATAAGGCATTTTGAAGATGACTAGGTGTGAAGAATGAAGTTATACTTGAAATAATTCCATATTATAATGAGATAAATTCTGCTTTGTGTACTTCTCGTGTCGTTGTCCAAATTCATCTCAGTTTGAAATACATGTAAATGACCGAGGTTTTGGCAATGAAGGCCTACCATACACATGCTTGTTTACCTCCACCCCACCGACACAGACACCTTCAACCCCGTGTAATATTATCATTGTACACATTGCCAATATTCTGATTATGCCCCTTAAGCAGTTTACCTTATTTACACATGTTGTGGGTGGATAAGTGAGGCTATGTATACATAAGATAAGTCAAACTAATTGTCTGGACATAAAACAAACTGATAACAGATACATTGTAGATAGTTCAGGAATATTGACACAACATGACATTGCTTGCGTAATAGTGATGGGTATTTGGTAGTGCAGTTAGCGGAATCATGGATATTACATAACATTGACATTGTCAATGTAAAATCCATGGCGGAATCCATGGGAAGTAGATCACGGACAAGAATTATCTAAATCGAGTGGTGGAATTCTCCCTCTTATATAGCAACGGAATGGAACGAAATACAATAAAATAGTTTACAAATGGGATAAAGTTGATTCCTGATTGGAGAGAAAGGTGCAGTATTTGATACCCTTGAATCATATATGAAAAGATTTGGCAAATTCATGCATCTTCATATTCTGATATAATAGCACTGAAGGGATATTGCGGATCCAAGAGATTTTACAAGAGGAAACCTAAGATATAGATTCCGATAGGTTTGTATGATTTACTTGTTGTTTTTGCATTCCTACAATGAGCTGAAGCATTTTGTATTGGAATAATTTAGGCCTTGAGAAGTAAAGAGGATAATATCTAAATTCCAAACAGTGGTCACCGCCAGAGGATTTGCGATGTTTACATAGCGAAATTTATTTGCAAAAATCCAAAACCTGTAAAATCAAATCCCCTTTCCAGTTCACATATTGAGATATTAGCTTGTATTGGGATTGGGATGGTCAATAGTATAACATGGATAGATATTTGATTGGTCAAAGTACGAGTATTTCCCCCAGTGGACATTTTCCGCAGCAGACCTTTCCCCCTTAAGTTTGTTGTATGCGTTTTAAGGAGTACAATGTATATTCTGGGGGTACTGAAATGCAACTGTCTTAGAATAAATTTCACCGGTCCAAATTAGATGTTGTCCTGGTCAACCATTTATCCGTATCATTATCGATCAATTGTTAGCAGTGGAAAAAGCATGACGGCGTTATTCTTCCTAGAGCAGCAGAAATGACGATAGTACGTTTGTGAAACACAGTCCATTGTAAGAATAAATATCATGATCACACCATGTTATCATTCGTTAGTCGACCAATATAAGTTTCATGGCGTTACGTATTTGGCGCTCGCAGGCATTCATTAAAATTTTCTCTCCAGGGAAAAATAAACTAGATTATATACTGGTGTAGCTTATGCTAATATTATGCTAATGATGTTGTTTTTCTTTATTACAGCACCGTTAACAGATATATTTGAAGTTTATATGCAGTTTTCAAATGAAATAAAAGCTGCAGTCCCTACAAAAAATTAAAGAAGAAAATTCCAACATTAAAGAAAATTGAATTTCTTATTTGTAAGCCCACGTTAGACATCTATGCTCGATATGATCACATCTTGATGAAAAATAAAAGTTCTAGGCAAGTAAAACCTCAAATTCGAAATCAAAACATTTTCATATAGGAGCTCGGAACTTCGGAACTTTGACATTTGTTTTAACGTGTCCCTTGGATCATGGAGCCTACTATAGTAGGCTCCATGCTTGGATGGATGGATGTACTTGGGAAATTTTATACACCCAAAAGTTAGAATTCCCTTTTCTGAAGGCTGCAGCATTAGTGATAAGATGTAAACAAAGTCAGGCTGACCTCTCCAAAATGATGGCATACAGGCTATAGTTTATACCTGACTGAAGTTGACCAGTCAAGTGCAGTAAATTGTCACTTGAGATAACTGTGTAAATATCCCTTTATCTTGGATGGGACACACACATATGCTATCAGGTCAGACAGTGGACTTTACATCTGGTCAGAACATTAAACCTGCCATCTCTGGCTGGAGACCCTGTCTCAAATAAACATGACTGTATGATCATAATAAAGTAATTACTCCAAAGGATGATAAACACTGCAAGTTTGGTTCGAAATTTCTGTTTATTTTTTAACCATCATCTCCAAAAACGACAAGATGAGATATGGAACTGTTACACATTCTAAAATATATACTGACCTGAATACCCTATTATCATAATTATCATAAACCTGTGATACTGTGAAATTGTTGACTATGATCATGGGATCTGGACTTTATAGCTTCATGGTATAATATATATTAAATTCTGCTCATTTAAAATCAGTAATCTACTTTGAGGCTTGTTACAAAAAAACAACGGTTGACTTCGAATAATTTTTCTTTTTGCTGTGGCATAACATTAAAATACAGAATGACTACGGTATACCATACCATTTGGTTTCTAAGTTTCCATATTTGTGTAAAACTTGGAAACATTAGACGACGGCGGCCAGCTTTCATTGAATAATATTGTATATATCCCCCCATCCATTCCCCAAGAATTTACGTGTGGAACTGAAAATACCATGTGTTTTTGATGAATATATGAATTTGGATATTTTTTTTGCCAACTTTAGAGGAGCAGAGTTCATGCGGTCATGCACAAGAGAATGATGTTCTTACTTTGGCGCCATCTTTGTATCTGAGATAGGGAGCAAGAAATACAAAACTATGGCACTTTTTTCTGGAAGCTAGTGGAGTCACTTCACAAAGTAGTAGTAGATATAAACATCTCATTTGCGTAGTGGTTACTTCAACCGTCAGGAGTATTTTCTGGTCATTCAGCTGAAATTTGGGTGTTGTTGTTATTGTTGTTGACACTTATGCATTTTTTGTTGTTGAAAAGTTTGGCATGAAAATGTTCCTGAGATAGAATATATATATGAAATATGAATAGGTTCTATGTTTAAGGCAATATCTGACAGGGAAACGTTGGTCTATACACAGCTTGTCTCCAAGAAGTTATAGTGAACAGCACCATGAGGTTTCGCGGAAATGCAGGCAAAGATTATAGCGTCGAATACGTTCAATATTTATCTCAGCTCAAATCAACTGGGGAAATGATGTCTATAACAAACTTTTCATCGCTATGTCAACCGAGACGTCTTTGCGATAATGAGATCACTCGTCTCACAAAAGCGACTCTCAATGGAAGATAATGGCCCATTGAGGTGGATTGAATATATGAATCCATAAAATAGAACTGAAGATAATGCACAGACAACGGACGGACAGACAAACAGGCGGAAGGATGAACATAATACGCTAGCTAACGGAATGTGTGGTACATAAAAGAGATTCAAAAGGACCCAGGCCGCCCCAATAGACATTGTAAAAATGAATCCGTTCATGGACCACCAGCACAGTTCGCTGGTCTGAGGGATATTGGATGGTAGATGTCTACGGTTTATTTTCAATCAATTATGCAAATTAACACATAGAAAAAGAAAGAAATTTAAAGAAAAAAAAAACGTTCAATAAGGTTGATCTCAGCATGGAGCCTACTATAGTAGGCTCCATGATCTCAGAAACAAACTAAGCCCACCTTTCCAAATGGCATCCGCTTATCACTTCCTACTAAGGCCAAACCGCTTTGAATACCGAAACCGTTTTCTGAGGAAAAGAATTCATTTTTCACGCCAAGAACCGGCTTTTTCAACTTTTAGCCAGAGCGCAATGTAATCTGGTTTCTGCTTTGCATTCTCCACAACTCGGTCGTTTTACCACTCCAATCGGGTTAGGAGAGTCAACCAATGAAATTCCACGGTAACTGGAGTTGTAAAACGGCTGAGTCTTGGAGAAGCGGAAGCCAGATTACATTTCGCTCAGACTGAAAGTTGAACATTCCGTTTTTGGCGCGAAGAATAAATTTCTTTCCTCAACAGAAGGTTCATGTAAGCGTATGCATTCCGACGGTTCCTCCACGTAGGAAAAAATCGATTTGAAATAAGAATTACATTTACTAATTTCCATAATTTATTGAAAATATAAGTAGGTATCTAGCATCCAATATTGCATATGCCAGGCCACTGTGACCATCAGTGTATGGTCCATGATCTGACAGAATGCCCAAAGATAGTCAGATGTCACGTTCGTACTGTATGGGCCAAAATCTGTATATACGCGTAGTATTGTCAGTGAAGATATCTGCAGGATACTCAAGCTAACGTAAACATTTCCCCGTTCATCAACGCTTCGACGAACATTCGGTTAAACTGTCCCTTTGCAGCATTAAGGTGCTTGCAGTTGCGTTAACAGTAAGCACCAACTCGTTGTTGCATGTGTGTGACACAGGACGGTTGTTTGGTCTAGGACTAAATCCACAACATGGGATACGTTCTTCTCCGGTGATGAACAGGAGAATGTATTTCGCCTCACACCGCCTCACATATTGCTTCATCTTATCAGTTAAGGGCTGAATGGTGTCCAGAAGCTCATCCATGACGTCTTCGTCATCTTTCTCTGTGAAAGATGAAACAAACCTGTGTAACATCGAAATGATTGTAATATGATATCGACCCTAGATCCATTGGGAAAGAAACGGTGGTCCCCTTGGGCGGAATCTAATTGACCTTTCCAAATGTCAATGCCCAGGCTGGGTTAAATCATAGCCAGCGGACACTCATATCTGGGGGACCACCATCTCTTACACCGACATTCCTTGTCTACAACTTACCCGATGCATACACATCATGCCTGTTAGTGACTCTTATCAGTAATCATACCAGGCATATTTTATTTCGAAGCTGTAAAATGCCCCATCATCAGGAGAAAGAAAAACTAAATTGATGTCCTGTCCATATGCCATCTGGATTATCTATTCGCACATTTGAATGGAAATGGATGCCACACTGGTCATATTTCTAGAATGAATGCCAACAAAACTGCCCACACCTCTGATCGTATTATATTTTTGTGCTATCAAGTATGCCTATATTTATATTTGTGCTGCCATATTTAACCAATGCAACTATGATTTAACAACCTTACCTTCAAGGGATGCCAAAAAGTTGAGAAAAGAGCAATACATTTCCTCGATTTGAACCCAATACGCTGTACTCGGGGCGAAGGATTTTCGTCAGATCCCCACACCGAAACATTTTGCATGAGGAGCTTTCTAGCAAGACTCTGAGCACCGGTCTGTTCCTCAAGAGATCCAATACCTGCAAACAGATGAGTGAGTTGAATGTATGTGGATATTGAGAAACTCAAAATGTCCTTCGGAAGAACTTGATGCTAATGGTCACATACCGTACAGACCAGTATCCACATGGGATTTCTCGACTCTCTATACTACAATCCATCATTACGACCTTACTGAAGGTCTAAGTTCATTAATAATATCTGTTTTCAAGAAAACTGGTCGTAGATATATTAATGTCGGAAACCATAAAGCATTCTTTAGCTCTACATACAAGAGATATCATTCATGGGATGTTTCTTTGTTTATAGAGTTGCTTGAATTTCTCATTAAAAATATCTATGTTAAATTTGGCAACAGCATATAGATGAATATGACTATATGTAGGCGCTTTCAAATTGGAGCGATATGCAAGAGTGGTGGAAAATTGACGACGCCTGGCGACTAAAATGCAACCATATGACAGTTCAGGAAAATAATCCGACACCCAACATTCACACCGGATAATACGGTGGATTCTCGAACGTAGCCTTAGTATCTCAGCCGAGCTTTTATTGCAGATGTTCATGTGGAGACTATGAAGTATGTGATGACAGATCAGCTCAAACAACTCGTCTGATGTTAATGGATGAGCATCATGGACATTTGATGGAGTAAACGCCTTAACATGGGGAAACCTGGTAAATGCAAGATACCAAGAAAAACAAACCTGTAAAATCCGACGTCGAACGGCTTAAATTTCCCACCGAAACAATAAACCTACATATATTTGTCGAGTGACATGTACAGAGGGCGAGCCTCGGGGACTACACTCTCAGAAATATTCAGGTGAAAGTTCTGAACTGATCAGGTTGTATATCCCCAACTCAATTTCAAGGATTTTGGCTGAAATTCAGGGCTGATTACCTGAATGAGAGGATTTTCCCTGAAATTCAGGCACATTTATCACCCTGATTAGTAAGTTCCCGACCCTATTCAGGTACGCAAAATCCCCTAATATTCAGGTAATTTAGCTTTAATTCATGGTTGATATACCCGAATTTCTGGAAATTATCCCTGGTTTTCAGGTAAAATCCCTGAAATTGAGTTGTGCATGTGCAACCTGATCTATTCAGGATTATTCCCTGAATATTTCTGAGAGTGTAGCAGTCCACCAGCAGAATCCTACCAAGTACAGGTAATAAATTGTAGCGATATGCAAGAGGTGGGGAAAATTGAAAAACCGATCCATTCAAAGCCCGTTCCTTCTCATTCACCAAACGCTATATAGACGATCTCCTCACTGTGGATAATGTCTATATAAATGACGCAGTGAAGGATATAGATCCACCTTCACTGGATTTGAAGGAAACTACAAATAGCCCTGCAGGCACATCATATTTAGACCTATAGCTCTATAAAAAAAATGAAGCGAGCCTTCTCTCTCGTCGACTTTATGACAAAAGAGATGATTACAATTTCGATTTCGTAAACTATCCGTTTCTGCACAGTAATATTCCGGTGGGACCTGCATATGGCGTATAGATATCTCGCCTAGTAGCATTTGCTAGATCCTGTATTAAATGTGACGATTTTAATCAACGTCACAACACATTATTGCAGAAACTTATAAAACAGGGCTATACCAGCGCCTCCACTTAAAGTTTCTCAAATTTGGAGATACATATCCCATGCTGATAGCAAAATACGAGCGTAGCGTGCAAGATCTATGGCGTTACGTTTCGTAACTTGTGTCTACTTCCGCTTAACCCGGGCCTAGGGGCCATGTGGGCCCATGTACTTCAAGATCCTCACTGTGCTCATATGAACAGTCACAATCAAAGCGTGACTGAGATACATCATTCTCTAGATGACGACTTTACCACGAATATTATGGATTAAGAATACTTATCATCGATACGGATTTGATATTTTTGGGTCATCATGATGTCTTGCCGACATCTTTGAAAACTGTTAAACGATTCTCTCTTGCAGGAAAGTAGCCTATGTATATGTATACTATGATTGTCTTTTTGAATTTGGTATTAATACTGTTACATGGAATATGGAATAGGTGTTTGGATTATGAACGCGGATATTCTTTAATGGACAACGTCTGAATTATGAATGACGGACCAGACGCTTGTAATTATATGAATTGCAGGGTTTCCCTCATCCTCCACATGCAAGCCCGCATGCTATTAACCACAGAGTTGTCAGACGAACCATGTCTATGGTGGTGTTCCTCAACTTGGATTGGTCTATTCATGTATTTCGTCGCAATTGTGGTTGTGCACAGTTGTCACTTGAGAGCTAGACCCAACCTCCTGACAGGGTTGTCTCCCATTATGCTAGATGAAACACCCCTGCCATCATTCAGTTAATATTTATCCCGGTACCATAACATCGAAAGTCATTATTCTGAGAGTCATTATCAACCAACTAAATATTAAGATATTTTATTTTTTCAAAAATGTGAGTGAGCATTTTATTCCGAACAAAAAGAATCCCCTGAATAGTTTAAAAAAATGACCCGTTGCTCTGATCAATGTGTTGTTGTTGTTGCTATTGTTGTAAAGGTGGTAACTGAAGCCCACTCTGTATCTTCGAATCTAGGCCTCGCCAGATCCCACACGGTGATATTTCCATGTAGCGGATGCTGCTTTCTCTGCAAACACCCCAATCCCCACCCCCTGGGCACCGAGCCCTACCATCTATCTTATATACTAAGCTTCGCCCGATCACATACCTATATATATTCCGGAAGCTCACATCTCCCTATTTATTCGACCCAACCGCTACCCACGGGAGCATGTCCTCACCTCCGGGACACCAAGTCCCAGCCTCTATCTCATAAAGTAAACTTTGTCCGACCCCATATGTCATGCAACATCACCCGCTGTCTCCAAAAGTAAGCTCCGTCTTTTGAGAGCTTACATCATGTTACACAAGTTTATTCAATGCATTGCCCGACCCCATATCCTCATATTTCAATTTCTAATTTGGTATCTCTTATGTGTGATACCAACCTACTATTAGGTACGAGATGCATCGTATATACACACACACATGCCGAATCGCCTACAGTATATTCCTTTATAGTAATAGTTTGATAACAGTATTTTATGTGTGGACACTTTCTTCCTTCATTTTTCAAAGGAGTGCAGACCCTTCTTGAACTCGTGCGATTGTGGCTTCAAGTGAACTTCCATCAAAAACAAATAACGTCCATCTAGGTTTTCATGTGCGAAAATGCCTCATTACAAAATAATGACAGGCATCCTTTAAATACGAATTATGGCAGGCTAGGCATTTTACACCATGGTATATATTATTTACAGGCATCCTGTAAATATGAATTATGGCAGGCTTGGCATTTTACACCATGGTATATATTATTTACAGGCATCCTGTAAATATGAATTATGGCAGGCTTGGCATTTTACACCATGGTATATATTATTTACAGGCATCCTGTAAATATGAATTATGGCAGGCTTGGCATTTTACACCATGGTATATATTATTTACAGGCATCCAGTAAATATGAATTATGGCAGGCTTGGCATTTTACACCATGGTATATATTATTTACAGGCATCCTGTAAATATTTTATACCATGGTATAAAATGACGAATTGTGGCAGGGATGGCCAACCATATCTAAGACAGATAGGGGTAATTCTGACGTCATTGTGACTTCTAAACTTTCCTAAACAAAATTCTAAACTTTTCCCATTATTTTCGTTCTCTAGTCGAAACCATGAGGTTTATTTTTGTACATAAATATTCATCCAGTTAGGCACAGGTGACATTTCCTCGACACCCACTATATTTCCGGGAAAACTGCTGTAGCCACCTTATGCCCAAACGAATTTTCGGCCTGCCATCCATGGGTTGACCCACATACCCTACCCGTCCATGCTGTGTGGGCAAAGTTGGACAGGTCGAGTTGCAAACGGGACGACCAAATTGCTCCATCGGCTTAAAGGCCTATTTATACTGAGCGCGAACGCGACCGCGACCGCGACCTCGACCGCGACCACTGCTACTTTCCGCGCGAATCATCGTTCGTACTAAAAGCGGCGATACGCAGATGAAACTGGCGCATTTACGATTTGACCATGTCAGTCTACACATCATCAGACAGCGACGTCATATGTATGCCTTTTCACCTCGCACACTGATTGGGTAATGCCAATCGTTCGCGCGAACTGTTCCTAAAAATTCGCTCTGGAGGCAATGTCCACGGATTTCCGCGCGAACTAAAATTCACCCGCGTTCGCGTTCGCCGTTAGTATAAACGACTTCACTCAAATAGCAGTACATCAATCAAATGCGATCGCCGCGTTCGCGGTCGAGGTCGCGGTCGCGTTCGCGCTCAGTATAAACAGGCCTCTATAGCGGAAATTATTGGTAAACAACTGAGGGGTCCTGCTCTAAACACAGTTGTGTAAGGAAGTCTATCCAGGATATCATATCTAGGGCACATAGATAAAGAGAGAACTTGTGCAGCACAAGTCTACAGGAAGCAAGTGCCAATATATGTACAAGGACTTAAAGGGTTCTATATTGATGTTGGCTTATGTCCTTATCAAGATACAGTCCAGACATAAAACCTCAAGTGCCTAAGATTAAAGGGAAGGAGTGAAGGATAAACCTAGATCAATGAAAATGCTGGGTCACGTAACTGATACTACCAACATGGTATCAACTATTAGTAGGCCAAGTTGGATCAAGAGCAATTTCGGATAAGTTATTTCCGCTGGAACTTGAGCTAGAAATTTCATGCAACGAGGTATCGGTCTGCAGCAAGCGGAATTTCTGCCGGGTATACGCTAAATCACTATACAATCACCACGGTTCACTTGTAATTTTATCAGTTGATGTTCTGATCTATACCATCAAATGCTTTCATTCAAAGTTTAGCAAATTCTGTGCATTGACGGCAAAATATGATCTTCGAGTGAGAGATCTCTGGCGCTAGGTTTCATAACTTAACGTTTAACTTAACATTATGGAACGTGATAAAAAAAGACATGGATTGTAGCGGATTTTTACACCATAACCATGTTCTCTGTTAAAGCGTCTGTGTGACAACCTTGTCTTATTCATGCCACGTTAGTGTGTTGACAGTATACATTCATATCTCGGTCCTATTCAGCGTGAATAATTTAAACGGATGGGGGAGGAGATTGAGTCATGATATTAACCCGCCATTTTCCAGAATACCGACAGGCTGAAATCAGAATTAATATTCCGAAAAATGATCAGTGGTGATAAATGATTAGTCAAGAATGCAGATGGCATCACTGATGGAAGAATAACTTATAAAACAAAAATAGCTTCGGGATGTAAAAAACGCAAATTATCTAGCCTAAACGTCAATAATGGGCCGATGTGGAGAGAGACCTTCCAAAGTTTAAAATTTCATATCTAGCCTGATTTCTGCTCCAGAATTAGTGACTAATTTTATCCGATTGAAAATCGATCTATTAAATTAAACATTTCAGTTTATTTTGACCTTGCTGTTCTGAACAAAAATGATGTGTTCTGATCAAATTTGATTTATGAGTATTTATCAATTTTTGTTGCAAGCTCATCGATGTAGATTGAAAATGTTTCCAATTTCTTCAAAAGATTAAAATATCAGTCCATAAAAGATATCTATCAGTCTATAATACCAGACATAAGAGAGTATACTTTCCATGTTTCACATTAACTTGAAACGAGTATATGATCTAAAAAGTTATAAATACCTTACCTCTTCGAAATCGCCATCAGTTGATATCGTTGAACTTCGAGCGTTTGTGGGATTCGATGCCCGAGACTCGTCCGCAATCGCTCGCAAAACAGCGGCGGTCACATGCGCGGTCAAGTCCTCTTCCGACGACACCGGTGTCAGCTTAAGGTATTTCCACTGGAGATAATATAATCTAAAGCCACACCAAAACCGACGACGTCACCGGTTTTCGCGACTCATTAGCATACTATTAGCATACTGTAAATGGGATATCTATACATGGCATTTCTCAGTTCAGGGTTTACAAATCCTGAGTTAGATGAGGACTGGATATATATATACCCCAACAACACATTTTGAAATATTTATATATAAGTAAGATACGTTACCTCGGATATATAAATAAGAAATCGTTTGTCAGGAATATATATATATATTGTGGAGGAATTTATATCCCAGAAATAACACAACGAGAGATATATATATCTTGAAATCTAAAATAGGTATTTATAAATTTTTCTCGGATTTTATTCGCTGATATAGGATTTAAAATTGACTAAAGTCAGTGTTTATTTCACGCTCGTTTTTTGCAAATTTATATATCCGACTGCTAAATACCCGATATTTATATATCCGACTACTAAATACCCGATATTTATAAATCAGTAGATTAAATCAGAAAGTGACAAACGGCGCCTCATAAATTTCTGGTATGGTTTGAAGTAGCTGCCATAATATACATGTACATGTGTATGCATGACAAGAATACAGTCTACAGTCTGCTAGAGAATCTGTTATGATTAAATATAATTTTCTAAAGTACTAACAGCTTTGAGCTAATAATTGCATGGTGTCTAGTTTTATCTGCAGCGGACATGAAAGCATATCTGTGGCACTTTTCACAAACCGGCACCTGCCCACTTGGCATTCCAAAGTCAAGGTTGGGTTTCACATAGCTGGGAGACCGGAGTAGCCTAAGCAGGGTCATGTACTCCCCTTTGGACCTGACAGGGGCAAGAACAGGAGATGGGATTTTTCCGCCCAAAACGTTAAGTAATGACACAAGTTTCTTTGCACGGACAGGTTTGGATGAACAGTGAGCACACGATGGTTCAGCACACTTGTAGAATTCCATCTTGTATGATCTGCGTATGCAGTGGCCCGAGATGAATGACAGCTCTTGCTGTACCTGAAGCATGCTTTCATCGGATAAAATGGCACGGACAGAAGAATCGACGAAAGTTTTGAGGACCTCATGATCAGTGTAACCGTCTGAGTTTTCAGGAATACATGGAACCTCATGGACTTGAACTGGGAAGCCATCATACATTCTGCCATTCCAGTACTTTGCACACATCTGCACAGCGTTGTCAAACACCTGAACATCTTTAGCAGCCATTTCCTCATTGCTGAGGCCAGTCTGTAGTGACGGTGGTCTGTCTTCACCCTTCAAAGTGATTGGCAGCGTTACGCCAAGGTTCAAGGTTCAAGGTTCTTTATTTGCTGATCACAGCGCCCGTTATCGAGCAGATATACAATCAAGCGAAGATAATTAAGTATATATACATATAGAATAACCTAGTTGATTAGAAATAATTTGATTTACAGAAAAATAACAGTCGTGATACAAGGAACAATAATGCCAGGAGCAGCGATTTCGCTGGCATTTTACAATAAATTATGATCTTACTGACTAGTATCTGTTTGTAACACTAAAAACGTATATTAGCTAACATCTGTTATTCCTGTACCAGTAACACATTTGTCATGTTTAGATGCCGAACCATCAATCATATTGCTACGTGCGCTCATACAATCATGAACAAACTTACCTAAATTTTTCACAATAATTGGATCCTCGCACGATAAGAGCCAAATAAATTTGTTTGAAATATCGAGTTGAGAAAAGTTGGCATTCATGCTATCACATTTAAATAGAAATATGTCCCGAAAATTATCATATTTATTACATTCCATTAAAAAATGGAATTCATCTTCAACCTTACCACGGCCAAGTTAATCAGATTGACCATGGATTTAGTCGACCAGTCCGGGCCCCCATCTACCACAAGAGACACTACCGAGCGTGGTGTGACCTGGTCGTTGATCAGTGGATCAAGTAGCTCCTTTAGATCACGCATGTGTTTCTGGCTGTTGCTGCCGTGGTACTTCCCAGCTTGAAGATACAGGTTTAGAGGACCTGTTCGAGGCCATGACACTCGATTTCGCCCAGTTCTGTCTTTCCGTAATTGGAAGTTCTTTTGTTTGCTTAGACCAGCTGATGATGTACTCCTGGTGCGCCTCATGGGAAATAACTTCTTCTGGACACATGGTGGAGATGTACTTCTAACTCTCTTTCTCTGCTGTAGCCGCATGTACCCAGAAGGAATGAGTTTAGAGTTCGCATATGGGAAGTCATGGTCTGGATAATTCGGTTCATCTCTTGTGGAGAAGAATCTCTTGATCTGAAAGCTAATGTGCCTACATTTATTTTGTTTTTGTCATCGCATGAGAATGCCACGCTTTCATCTTCAGTCATGGCAACTAACTCATTAATGTAATTCACTGTGGCACAGGTGTAGTGGAAATCAGGGTGTGTCTTTGTGGCATTGTTTTTTTTGGTGGAACCCTGGCATCAACAAGACCGTTGTGTCGCTTGGAATTCTCTGTCCCCTTTCTTGCTGGTTTCATCATCCGATGAATGGATGTCCTTGAGATGCTCTCAGGAATGTTCTCCTTAGCATGGCCACTAATCTGCCTCAAAGACACGCCATTTGTATAGGCTGTAGCTGTACGTCGTCTGTTGTGGGCCTCTGCAGAGTTTTCCTCAATGAAGTTCTGTACCACAGACGGCAACTGTGGATGACGCTCTACCAGTGACTTTCTGCCACATTTTCGAACTGGAAAATCTGAAAGAACAATAACCGAATATGTAATATGAAGTGTTGTGGTTCGAATATTGCTAGCTCAATATAAATCATACATGTATATGCAGGTATAATCTTCCCACCTATTTTCTCATTGTAATGCAAAGCAAAAGAGATATCATGTGAGTTGATCTACTAACATGGAGAAACTTAAAATTTTGTACTTGAAGTATAGGCCAAGTATCACGAATGGACCTTTTGCGGGCAACTGAATTTTTATCCCAAAAGTATCCCACAATTCAAGGTGTAGCTGATTCCCCATCACTTCAATAGATATAGCACATGTACGGTACCATGTTGTTTCAAGTGGTACATGGATACTGCTTATAATTAAAGTGAAACTCACCAGGTATTTTTTCATCTTCATCATCAGAACTGAACATCCAGTATTCCATCCGATCAACCATCTATAAATAAAAATAGCAAAATAAGGAATTTCATATTTACAATACCAGGGTTTTTTCCAGACAAAAATCATGTTGGCGATGACAATTGTCAGATCAGTGTATGGTTTGTAAGCTGGCAGTTTAACTTTAAGAGACAAATCTAAGCTTATACATGTACATTGTAACTTACATACTGTTTACCAAAAGGAACAAAACAATTTAAAACACTGGGATTGCACACTCCTCAAATATTGCTTGTGTGGTATTAGCATGACCACACTGATTAAGTGACCGTAGTGATTCTACATCAAGGTTTGAAGTGATCGTAAACCCTCAAGTAAAGTTTTCATCAAATGAAAGACCATTGCGAACTGTGTCAGAAAATATTTATTGTCATTTTTTTACGATTTTATTACACAGAGTAAACTGCAAGTAAAGCATGGTATTCTATGGTGGTCTGTTGCAATCATATTTAGGTCCAGTGACGGCCACAGTGTCTTAATACATATATTTCAAACTGTATATGCCTTTTCCAATGCTTTTAAAAAAAAGTGAATTTTTAATTAAATTTTATATTTGTTATCATTTCAGTTGCACGATTGGCTCTGATACTGTTTGATGTGGACGGCTTCACTATGCTCATACGATCGTCCCTACTAATCCCCAACCCATCACAGGACATCAAGCCAGGACAGCTCATGCAATACCTTTATGACAATGATCTCTGCCTTGTGGAGATTCTAGCACAAGCAAGTAAATTATGAATCATTCATCTCACAGGGCAACTCCTGTAGCATGTCATTGTGGTTATATTGCTGTGATTTCTAGGAAGTTTAGAATAACTACTTTCAAACTGCATTCAGTTGAAACTGTATTCTTTGGGTTATTCAGATACATTGTTGAGATATACATGTAAGTAACTGTTGCAAACTTAATCTTTTTCAATATAATTATTATGTCCGGAACTTTCAATACACAGAAGAACAAAAGTTTTGGCAAAAAGTTATCTTGAAACTTTAATTCAGCAGCAATCGCATGGTACCAAGGATATCATGCATGGCTATTTATCCAAATAATTTACATTTGACTTTCTGGATTTCTAGATGTGTATTCAAAACACAATTCCAGTACCATACATGTACATTGCATTTCCCCATTTTAATATAATTTGTTCACTGATTTTCAGACAAAAAGAAAGAGCTGGATTCCTTTGAGGAGACATGGCAGTTGACCGACCGGTCACACGCTCTTGAAAGTGCCAGGAGCGAGAACAGAGTGGGTGGCTACATCTCTATTCGCAGTGCATCTGATCAGCCCGCCAGTCCATCGGGTAAGGATTGCTTGGACAACACTGACATCGACGAGCCTGACCCATGTGCAGCAGACAGTTTGTTCAGTCATTCTACCCCCAATACTGGTAACAAGTCACCCCTGCAGGCCGTGTCAGAATGCCTTTTTGGAGGAGACCAGGAAGACCCGCCTGTCGATTCCCGGAACTTCTTGGACTTTACATCCTTGGAAGTTGCGGCTACCACTGGAGAACAGGCCATTCTTGAAAGAGTGTGGCGACTGGAGAGAGGGCAGGAGACCATAAAAGCAAATCAGCGACAACTCCTTGTCACACAGAGAGAATTCTGGAAATTGTGGAGGGAATGGACGGCATGTTACAGAAGAAAAGGCAGAGGACATGAGCAACATGCATGTACAGCATAATCTTATGCCACCCGTCGCTCCTCCACAAGTGTCTATCACATCTGATCTGTTTACTCCTCCACAAGTGCCAATCATGCATACTACAGGCAGCACCATACCTGATCTGACTGGTCCTGCCTATGCCACCACGGTCTGTAAAGACCACAACAATACGGACGTTACTCCAGACGAGGAAACCAGTAGCATGAACATCACCATTGACATGACCGGGATGTACAGTGAAGGAACAACCGAACAGACTTTGATGGTCCAGGACCAATCCTCAACAATCAACCAGTCGACATTAGAGGAACTTTCATTCCAGTCGATCATTACAGCCACGGAAACCACAATGATTAACATTGGGTCAAGCAGACAACCTGTGATCGTGGACAGAGTGAAGCTGGCAAAGGCGGCTAAACAACCGAATGCACGACGATTCATTCTCTCGGTCATGGATCTTGTATACACCCATGACGAACTTTCAAATTCAAGTGTGGTTGGAGGTGTGGTAAGCTACAAAGGACAAACGAATGTAAAAAGGGCACTGTGTAAAGTCAAACTGAATGCCATCTTAAAATATGCTGCCCTTTATTACGAGCTGACAACAGATGCCTTGTATGCAGATGGGGCTATAAGAAATGCCATAAACTCTAAATGCAGAGGGGAAAAATGTCAGACCAAGAGCGTCGATTCCATGTAGGCTCATGCTAATCTGACTTGATACAATGTGGCAAGATAACTGTGATAGGTCCCATATGTCTTACAAAATGTAAATGTCTACAGGTTTTGTGCAGAAGTAGAACTATATTTGATTATTAAACTGTACCATGTTCAATGTATTATTTTGACATACAAATGAAATAGATACTATATTTTAACAAGCACTGATACATGTAGGCTACATGTAATTTCAGTAAATCTTTAATAGTGCTGGATTAATTAGCTTTTTCAATTTTTTTAAATATTATCATGTTGTTTACTGGTAGCAAATAAGAATTGTTCTGGTATTATGTTTAATGTTACGGTATGTTTAACATTATATAAATTACATGTGATAGTAAGACAAAATCAAATGTCATTGATGGTCAAAAAAGTTTAATTATATGTATACTTGTTATTGTAATTTTTGTCTTAATTGGAGATAAAAGTACAAATGTATATACATGATTTCCACCAATTTAGATGTATTTGTTGCGTTCTTTCATCAGGAATTGTAATTCAAGCAGAATCAGGTTGTAGTACATGTAGCTGTATCAAACACAGTTCTGCAGATACAGTTGGATACATTCAAGCATTATATCACAAAATCAATACATCTGTAAAGGAGCATAAAATATGGGCCGAGCGAAACCAGTTTAGATAGGCGTCTGACTTATAACTAGATAAATAAGTTTTAATCATTTGGTCACTGTATCTGTAAACGGACAAATGCACAGCATGCAATATCTGTATAGTGTGACCAGCTATACAGAGACCAGTATATAATATGACATCGGCTATATAGAGCCCAGTATATGCAGATAATGTCACATCGGCTATACAGAGACCTGTATATGTAGATAATGTCACACCAGCTATTTAGAGACTGGTAAATAATGTCACATAGGCTATATAGAGACTCAGTAATGGTATATAAAGATAATGTCGCATCGGCTATATACATGTAGAGACCTGTATGTAGATAATGTCACATCAGCTATATAGAGACTGGTAATGGTATATAAAGATAACGTCACATCGGCTATATAGAGACCTGTATATGTAGATAATGTCACTTTGGCTACATAGAGACTGGTAATGGTAATATAAAGATAATGTGACACCAGCTATATAATAGACTGGTAATGGTATATAAAGATAATGTCACCTCGGCTAAATAGAGACTGGTAATGGTATACGTAGATGTCACATCGGCTATATAGAGATCTGTATGTAGATAATGTCACATCGGCTATATAGAGACTGGTAATGGTATATAAAGATAATGTAACATCGGTTAAATAGAGACTGGTAATGGTATATGTAGATGTCACAAAGGCTATATAGAGACCTGTATGTAGATAATGTGACATCAGCTATATAGAGACCTGTATATGTAGATAACGTCACATCGGCTATATAGAGACCTGTATATGTAGATAATGTCACATCGGCTATATAGAGACTATTAATGGTATATAAAGATAATGTCACATCGGCTATATAGAGACTGTTAATGGTATATAAAGATAATGTCACTTCAGCTATATAGAAACTGGTAATGGTATATGTAGATAATGTGACATCGGCTATATATGTCACATTGGCCATACAAAGATGGGTCAAATGAAAAAATATCTTTCGAATGAATTTTTTTTATTTCAAATTCGAATTCGCTAAGTGTTTTGGAAACGTGCCGACTTGCCGAGATGCCACAGACATATCGACGAAGAGTCCACCCCTCACGCTCAGGGTACATCCATTGATACATGTACCCATCCATGTGCCACGAATATTACGACAATAACAGTACTCAACATCAATATTATGGTCACATGCTCTTCCCACAACAATCCCATTTTATTTTATGAACGGGCCTCCTGCTCAACCATTGGAGTACTGGCACTAGGGTATTCGTCTACCCTATCTCAAGAGTGACAGTCAACAGCTGTCCTATGATCAGAATATGTCACAAACTTTTGTGATGTAAGCCCTTACCAAAATAAAATGTATGGACAATGTATGGGAAACGTATGGAAAATGCATGGGTATGGGAATGTATGGTAAAAGCAATTTTCCGCACATACCCCATACATCAACTTGACAAATTTTTAAAAGGGAACTGTTAACCTAAAAATGTATGGGAAATATATGGATGTATTGAAAATAAAAACGCCTCCGCATTTGGCAACTATGGACATGTATGGTAAATGTATGGCACAAATTTTATTCTAAAGTTATATGTATGGGCAGCGCATGGGAAATCTCTTCACGTCAGTCTTTCGACGCAGTCCATACAATTCCCATACATTGTTCCCCAGCATGTATGGAAGATGTATGGGATAATTCACCTAGATAAAGATCATGCATGGGTACTGTATGGAGAATTTCTTCTCCTGGCAAAATGGTACATTACATATACGTCTGGCAGATGTATGGGTTAGTCCATAGTTTGAAAGATCATGCATGGGTAGTGTATGGAAAAGTGCTTTTCCCATACATGCCCATACAAGATTACCCAGGTAATTCTCATACAAGGCTTCCCTGCACGTGCGGTAGATTCCATACGTGTCTGGCAAATGTATGGGACAATGTCCATATAAAAGATTGTACATGGGTAATGTATGGAAAGTGTTTCCCCATACAGATCCATACATGTGTGGCATATGCATGGATATATCCATATATCAAAAGATTATGTATGGGCAACGCATGGAAAATTTCTTTCACCAAACATGGCCATACAAGATGTATGGCAGCATCCATACATGTACGGCAAATGTATGGGCCAGTCTGTATATCAAAAGATTATGTATGGGTAACGTATGGAATATTGCTTTCCCATATATGCCCATACAAGATGTATGGTAGCATCCATACATGTACGGCAAATGTATGGGCCAGTCTGTATATCAACAGATCATGGATGGGTAACGTATGGAATATTGCTTTCCCCATACATGCCCATACAAGATGTATGCTAGCATCCATACATGTACGGCAAATGTATGGGCCAGTTTGTAGATCAAAAGATTATGTATGGGTAATGTATGGAATATTGCTTTCCCCATACATGCCCATACAAGATGTATGGTAGCATCCATACATGTACGGCAAATGTATGGGCCAATCTGTATATCAAAAGATCATGTATGGGTAACGCATGGAAAATTGCTTCCCCCATACATGCCCACACAAGATGTGTGGTAGAGCCCATACATATCCCACATGTATGGGACAGTCCAAATAACAAAAATTATGTATGGGTAGTGTATGGAAAATTGATATCCCCATACATGCCCATACAAGTTGCATGGTCGGACCCATACCTGTATGGCATACCTATGGGCACATCCACATACCCAGCATATACCCATTGCCTCACATGAAAATATGTCACATACTACATGCACAAACTGCAATCGAACTTATGGCCAACCTAAATCTGGGGTAAGCGGTATTCGCATATGAAGAAAACACTAGAAAATCTTATTTACTCAAATATTTATTCGAACAGATGTATACTTGTTCACCGGCATTTTTGAATTGACTGGTGACTATTACAAATTGACTGGTGGCCATGAACCGACTCCCAATTATAATGCTCTCGCTGCATACACACATGGTTCAATGACATTCCAGGTTTCAGATGCCCCTCCCCCCCCTCCCCCCAACCGCCAGGACAAACACAAGTATTTACATCCATACTAGTCAGGGTAAAACAATATCCATCTGCTTGCTGAGGCAAACCCTCTAATAACCAGACAAGGAAGTTGTCCACTTCAAAAACACTAAAAGCACATGTCCCCTCCACAAAGTGGAAATGTCATTTCCGAAGATCTTCAAGGGGAATCCAGTCTTGTGTCTCTTTATATTTAGCAAAAAAATGAAATAAGTTGATCTGCTGAGGATGAATTTATATGGTACAATAAAAAGCAACTTCATAAAATCACCACAGTTATGCTTGTAGTCCCATGTTTTATCCATAAAAGTCTCACACTGAGTATGCACTGTTGCATGCACTTCCAGATTCATCGCTACTGGAATCTGATGATGTCCGTCAATTGAATAGGATCTTAGGTGTCTTGTACCCTTTTTCTGGGTGGCGATTGCCTTTATGGATGATGAGCGTTAGGGAACCGAGGCAGGTGACTTTGATGGCTTCTGTTGTTTTTCCTTCTGAGATGGTTTGGTTCTATCTCTGCTGGCGTCTACACATTTCCGGCTTGTAATGTATCCTGAAAGTGTGAGAGATTTTGTTCAGCAAAAAGAAAACAATCAAGTCCTGGCACTGCATCACCCATTCGTTGATCTATCCTTAAGGTTGGGCTCTGTGCCTTACATTTGGGTCATGATGCCGAGGGTAGTAGATGGGTTCAAGAAGAGTAGCATGAAGTAAGCTCCTAGAATATTTTAGGGTATAGGGTTGGGTGAGGCTTACACATGTAGTTTAGGACATGCTCCCGAGTGGAGTGATTGAATAAGTGTACATATGATGAGATCGAGAAGCTGTGGACATCAGCCACTAATCAAATGATACCGACTTGATCAGATACTATCATTGTTATTTAGTAACTTAAAATATATATATAACCTGAGTATATATATGTGCACCTGTCATGCCCGTAGTTTTCAAACCTTGGTGCACTCTTTAGCAAATGAACACTTCGCATAAATCACAGGAGACTGGGGCAAGCATATTTGAGGGGGGGGGGAGTGGAGTGGTAGGAAATGGGATGAGGTGTCTCATTATAGAACAGATGTGCATGATGAGGTCACAGACGAAGAGACATTCGGACTAGGCTGTGGCGGCATTTATACTGGCATTGAAACATGCAGTGTGATATCCGAATGCATACCCATATAAAAATCCTGGTTCTTTAGTGAGTGTACTTGCAAGCAATGACATCACATGGCTAATCTATGGATAACAACTTCTTCACCGCTGTGGAGCTTAACTTTTGAAAGCTGATTAAAAGTTGTTGGAATTATCTCTAAGTTGAATGTCAGCTTGACAGCACTAAAGAAGTTATTATCCATGGAATAACCTTGTGTTGTAGGCTATATGCACTAAGTGCATCACACTGTACTGAAATATTACAGTACTGATTAACATTTCAGTACTAGTTGAGTACTGTATGATTTCAGTGCAGTCAGTCCTGTAATGTTTTAATACTGTTACAGTTTCAGTGTGGATCTATTTCAGTACTGTTTCAGTACATTGGTAGAAATGATGATGTACTGAAACTGTACTGCTGTTATTATTGCTGTTGGGCCCAACAAACTTCCCTGATGTAATCAATATATAAAACATACCTGTCCTATTGTTGCCACTTTGGGATGAGTGGAGTCTTCCCATGAAATCCTGTGAAAATTTGAAGACCCAAGGTCCTCTTTTGTGAAGAAAGACTTTGTTGCCAGTTTCAGAATCTCACTGACAGAACTGGACACCTGAATAGCAAACTTGTTTTCCTGGTAAAAGTACATCCCTGAATTCCTTTGAAATTGATCATCTGAAAGAGATGAAAATAAATTCTCTCAATTACAAAATCCATTTCAAAGAGCATGACTATGAAAACTTTCAATACAAGTCTGACAGAACAAGTTTTTACTTGACCATACATATAGATTTGACTAGCTCAAAGTTCAGAAATATCTCATCTCAGTGGCATATGATTTTTTACAATTTATTCAGTAGCCTACAGTTCATTGCAGAATCAAGAGAAACTAGGCAATTCTGCAGGTTATATATTATCCCAATCCATGTGTTACAACATTGCCGTCAATAGTCATGCTAAGCTTAGGGGAAAAAATATTTTGCTTTAGGTCCATGCCCGCAAAATGTTGTTGTTTTTTTTAAAAGAAAAATCAGCATTGAGCAAAGTTATCTCCCTTGATGAAAACACGTGATATCAATTTTGTAGTTGTCATTTTTTCCTCTAATGTGGCATTAGCTGTTCAAAAGTATTCGTCAAGATTCTAGGTATTACTAATACTATGATTTAACAAATGGAAAGGTCACATCACTGCACCACTTATGGGTTGAAACAAAAGATTTTCTTTCTTTGGCGTTAGCTAAATAAGCTGAATACCATGATCACAAATTTATTATGTCTCACCTTGAATTGTTCTGCCTCTTCCAGTTTCACACAGTCTGGTCTTGGTTTCTGGTTGAAATTTACTCCAGTACTGACTGAAATTATACAAATACAGTGTATTAGCATGATCAGGATTCACTAATTTAGTTGATTACATTTTATTATCTGTCATATTGTATTGGGACTAACAACTTGACATGGGTAGTGAAATAGGGCATCCAAGTTGATTAAGCTTAAACTGCAGATAATAGGACCTTAAGCATGCCTCAAATCAGGTTAGTACAATATAATTTTCATAAACATAGCAAATTATTAACAGCATCATGGACTCTTTCTGAGCCAAGTACACCAGTCGACATCATGTATATAATGAACCTCTGTATGATGCCTTGGCCAAAATGGCCAGTGTATTAGCTCAAATGGCGAATCTCACTGATTAGTTTGAGGCGAAGAGCATACTAGTTGTGGATTGGTTTGGTTTACACTGGGCACTCCATTGTGATACGATGAACACTGGTCAGAGTATGTCATGCACACCGTTCTCCCACACAACCCTACACATGTTCCCTTGTATCAATGACCCATAGTCACTCACTGGTAATAAATATCTAAGTTCTCCATGATATATCATTGCATCTGTATCCATGTCACCCCAAGTTAAACATCATGCAGCCAAGTCTCCCAGTCTTTTCCCTATTTTCCATTATCCAATGTACCCTGGTATCTCCAAGCATATGCAATGTCTATCCACCCAAGATTTCTATTATCCTTTCTCTACCATGTCTTTTATCAGATTCAATCAATAAAATCAGTATTTCCCTTATTTTCCCCTAACACACCATTGTTTCTCCTCTTTTACACTTCAAGATACAATGTATTATCAAGCCTGAATATAAGGCACAGGACAATTTTTTTTTGATTGATTGATGTTTATTCACCAAATAAAGAAATATATATATATTATACACTCCACTGAATATCGATATTAAAGGAAAACTAGTAGATGCTGTATGATACAATAAACTAATTGGCGGGAATAAAACCCTGGGCAGAGGGCTTGTTCTATCCTAATAGACATTAGGCTATCACCCCCATCACAGGATGTGGTACATATCATGACCTTTGAACACAGGGCCCCTCGGTGGCCGAGTGGTCTAAGGCGCTTCGCTGGTGACCGCTAGCCTCACACCGCTGAACCGGCATGAGTTCGAGCCCAGCTGGTCCATGTGTGAAAGTTTGTCAGTTACTTGCCGAAGGGCGGTGGTTCTCTCCGGGTACTCCGGCTTCCTCCACCAACCAAACTGACTGTCACCATACATGCCATATGAGTGAAACAAACTTGAGTGTGACATTAAGTCAAATTCCCCCACCCCCTTTGAACACATATCTGTATATGAAGAGGGGCTATCTCATTCTGATTTGCAGATGGCTTTATTAAACGTAGAATTGTCAGGTGCTTATTTTCAGGCTTGATTATCCGATCTGTGGAAATGGTATATAAATGCCAGTAAATTCACCCAGTATTTTCCTCGTTTTGCTTATAACATATCACATTCCTGTTGCCCACAGTTCTCCCAATATTAGATAAGTAAGCTTACAGTCAGAGTCTGTATCATTGTCATAGACATTGAGGTCTTCCCTCTTATTGGGTGTTCTCTCTATTCAGAATAATCATGACAAAAGTCAAACTGCAGTACAAAAATCAGCCTTTACTGGCCATATCAGCCAAGTCATGCAAGTTAGCCAAATTTCTGCATTTTGCCATCTTCACTTATCAAGGTAAATACTTGACTAACATTTCCCTTGACCTACTGAATGGATAAATTCTTCAAACCAGAAAGGCAGGTTTTGTCATAGCCAACACCACCAGGCTTCCAGGCTATTCTATGAACTCCAAATATGACATGCAGTGGTTGGTTGCATCACTTTTAAAGCTGGAAAATTCAATCAAATTTGAATTTTTAATATGTCACACACGGTCACTAATTTCTGTTCGAGTCTCTCTGAAAATGGAGACATCACCAGCTATAACATCACCAAAATTTTATTCTGAAGAGAAACTGCAATAGCCCACTAACTGTCAAGGCGATTATGTAAAGTGTTCGACTTGGTGTGTGAAGATGTTTGTCAATTTAGTATATTCTTCTGAAAAGTGATTATAAGCTGAGGAACTGCTGCGATAACTACCACTAAGAACTGATGCGAACTGATGGCAAGGCTAAGAAGCGTGAAATACATGTAGTTATAGTGAGTGAGTGAATATGATTTAACGTCGCTTTCAACTATATTTCAGTCATATCACGGCATTGGGTTCTATTCCCTTTCACACCCAGGAACCACACGGGTGGGGGCCAATTCTTTCTCACACCGGGGAACCCCACAGGTGCCTCAGTCGCCTCTTACGACAAGCTCTCTGAGGGGCTGAGGCTTATTCTTATCATGACCTGCGGTGTGCACGACATCCCAGGTCAATCTTGTGGAAAAATGGTCATTTGATTTTCTAGTTGTGAGTTCCATACATTTTCCATACATTTCTCATACATTTGCCATACAGTTCTGAAAATCCTATGTTTTTCCCATACATTTACCAGACATATGACATTACCATTTCACCATTGCCCATGCATCTTCCATACAGGATCCATACAGTTCCCATACACCCCATACACCAGCCATACATTTTCCATACATTATCCATACATTTTATTTCGGTAAGGGAGTATGTGAAGAAGCTGGTATCATGATATTCCTACTACCATAACATTACCGAATCTTTGTTCAGGGCAGCAAGGTTGACTTGGGCCTCTAATGGCTCTATACATTTTCAAGCATACATGTTAGAGAACAAAAGCATTTCGGGAATATAGCACCATGTGTTTTTTTGTAGCGCCAGTGAACAGGTAGGGGAAAGGTTGAAATTGGCCTGAATCACCCCAAAACTCAAAAGGGCTGATTCCGCCCAATTTGGGTGAATGACGTCATAAATCCTCACCCCAATTAGGCTGAATTAATCGTAACCCAAAGTGATCATTTTTTTTTACAATGATAAATATCTCAAATTATGAACTGACCACTTTTGGCACTAAAGTAGGGAACATGCTTTCTCCGATACCATCAAATCTATGGCGTACATTTGCTTATGAATTTTGCAGGAAAGTGGAATATGTTGTTGTCTCACAAAAAATGATAAATCCTGTTGACACAACTTTCCCGGGCACCCTAATTACAGACCGATACAGACCTATACTGATAAAGGACAGACCGATACTAAAACATACAGACCGATACCGTATCATAGATTACGACTTCTACATGTAGAATACATAATTGGTACTTTGTGGGATTTTCTCATAAAAAAAAATTGTTTATAGTGCAAAACGGTATTGCAATTAGTTGCGCTCGTTACGTTAGGAAGCGCATCGCATGGTCGATTCAATCGATCGCCAGACTCGCCCAGGGCACCGACCGGACTCGCCCGGCATTAGTAGGCCTATATAAAAAGCAAATTGTGGTGAGTAATGGACCATAAACACACCTACAGAATTACGGTGCTCGGTCTGACTCGACACTGTCTGCAGCTCTAAATTCTCGTGAAATATTACACAAACTTGATATTATAGGAGCATAATGAGCACGAATAAATTTGAAAGCAGACAAGTGTGTCGAGTTACCCTCATCAGGAGTCCAACATATCAATTCGCAATGTTCATATCTTTGATTTCTTCAACATTTCTTTCAAATTCTTTCCCCTTCTGTATGCAAATACTGGATTTTCCCAGACTTTCGTTGTGCGTGACTCGGAAGATTTGATAAAATGCCAATATTGATTGCCACATCGTTTTACGCTTGCAGCAGCTTGTTTTCACGAGAAAATGCCACAAATTACCAATTATGTCTTCTGAAGGCCGTAATCTATGATATATAGTTATCGGTCTGTATGTTTTTAGTATCGGTCTGTCCTTTATAAGTATCGGTCTGTATTGGTCTGTATCGGTCTGTACCAGTCTGTATTTAGTGCGACCCCTTTCCCGTTTATAAGTTTTTCGATGAAAAAAATATTTCGCTCACGTTCATACCTGCCGTCGATGTTGTTACCGCCATGTTCTGGTCGAAGTAGAGGCCACGAGGGTCAACTAATCGATCAATTTTTTTTAATTATCATATTCGGTAAGAGAGCATAGCAAAAATCGAAACGTTCCAATGGAACACTTGCGTCCAGTATTGGATGCAGCCACATTCCCTTTTCAACTACTGTTGGAACATTCCACTTGAACGTTCTGTACAGAGGGAACGTTCCTGCCGAACATTCTGGTTTTAGATACCAGAACGTTCTGGTGCATCAGAACATTCAAGTGCTTCAGAACGTTCGGGTGCCTTCATGCTTAACGTTCCTGGTAGGTGGAACATTTCTGCGTTCTCTTGTTCCACTGGAACAAAAATCGTGTTCCGATTTTTGCTACGTTCCCTAAGAAGCATCAGGGGTGGTAATCCTGTGGAGAGCTCATACCGAAGACAATTTCGTATTGAATTGAATTTTATTCTCTTGATCTTGCATTCTCGCGTATTTATCATATTTTATGAATTATCGATTCATTACGCCTGGCAGTTCCCAACAGAGGCAAACAAGATCGCGGCCAAAACACGCTGTCGTTTTGGAGAACAGTTTGACTTTGAAAAAATACTATAAAATGGTAAGTAATCTGCATGTCTTGTGTTTATTTTTGTTATTGACAACATTCCTCACCTTCCCACAAAATTCGCTGACAGGATGGAAATACGAATTTTACAGTTTTCTAGAGAGGAGGTCCGGGACATTTGCGCTGAACATTATCTTTCCAAGTCGTGATCTTTGGATGAACGTGGGGAAACACTTTAATTCAGCATAATTGTGGGGTGAGGATTTATGACGTCATTCACCCAAATTGGGCGGAATCAGCCCTTTTGGGGTGATTCAGCCCAATTTCCTCGACCTGTGAAAAATGCCCATCAAGTTTAAGAGTGGATTTCCACAACAACAACAACAAGTTATCATCGGTGAAGTACCTTTTCCGTCATATTCAAGATACTTTTCCGTGGAATAGTAGAATCACCCCTATTTCCGGACCTGCAGTAAGCGAAGATTTACGCCTAACAACCGGCCGGGTATAAATAAATACGGTACTCACTTTGAACTGTCTGGCCCCGCGGTCTACGGCACTTTATTTCTTCGTTCTGGTCCAACCACGTCCGTCTGCTCCGTCTCAGAAGTGTCCAGTAGTTACAATAGGTAGCGTCTTGAACAGCTTTACTGTTGTTGTTTGTTGTTGTTGTTGTTTACGGATGATATTGTTGAGTACGTCTTTAGATAACAATGAAGTATAGTTTTGTCCCATTAAGTTCCAGGTTAAACAGGTTCAGTTCGCCCCTGAAAAACTGACCTTCTTGTACTTTAGCCTGGAACTACACACTGATGTTTTTGATTACCACTCCGCCCACTTCACGTGAAATGTACCAAACCACACTCATGACCAAATGATTTTTGAGAACGTAAACTGCCTTCTGAGACGAGCACTTTTCAACCGTCTGAGCTGGTCACGTGGGTATCGTCGTTTGATTGTGTTCTGAAAAGAACACAGGCTCGCGACTGTCACAATTTTTTCAGAAATGAATCGACACTTACTAAGTTAGCGAAACACAATAAAAGTTAGTTATGATATTATCCAGTAATAACACAACTGAGCATTTAATGCGGGATATGCTTACCACGAACATCCGCCTTTGGCGGAAGTGACGTCATTTACTTCATTTTAACCTAAAGGAAGGAAAATTTTGAAATCCTTGACACCACAGATAGGTCAATATCTGAAGAAGTACTGAGGGTAATATTATATAGCCAAGCTCCAAAGAATAAATATTTTGCAGCTAATTCTGTAACCTATCCCCCATCTCTGCAATCAGTGAAATTTGACATCTATATTATATAAGTCCTAATGCGCTAAAACATCTTTCAGATAAAGTTAGGGAGTAATCTGGGCACAATTCCCCATATATGTGTACCACGTCCTATAGGACAGTCAAGGAAAAAAGTGATCTAATCATAGGCTTATCAATGGAAATAACTCCATCAGTCAAAAGTGATTTGCAGAGCGCTGAGAGCTAAAATAGAAGAGAATTTGTGAAATTTTAGCCTGCGAATCTAAGTAAATTTGCTGACTGGTCGGGAGATCGGTTGCAAATTTAACGTAAAATTGTCTCCGACTGAAATCTTTGTCCATATTCATCTGTTTCATATAATTAGAGCAAACTGAGGAACATAATGACCCTCCCTCCCTCCCGGACTTGCGAGCTTGTGGGAGGGGGGGGGGTGTTTTTCGAGTTATTTTTTAGTAATTATACCACTGTGATATCTAGCATTTCCCTTCATCAGCATCCTCTAACGGGCCGAAATAAAAATTAACTGCAAAATTACGATGGCCGTGGATTTAGAACACTATATCTCAGGTGGAATGCACAAACTTTGATAAAAAACACCTATTTCGGATCTATCGTCTAGGATTCCCCTAAAGGGCCTCATGTGTATGAAATTCACGAGTTGCTCAGCATTTTCATCGATACTGATTATTTCAATTAGATAATATTGCCAAACATTGATGACTGAATGAAATATGAATCAGCAAGCTCTGTCTTTATGTCACATCTGAAGTATAGTTTTGTCCCATTAAGTTCCAGGTTAAACAGGTTCAGTTCGCCCCGGAAAAACTGACCTTCTTGTACTTTAGCCTGGAACTACACACTGATGTTTTTGATTACCACTCCTCCCACTTCACGTGAAATGTACCAAACCACACTCATGACCAAATGATTTTTGAGAACGTAAACTGCCTTCTGAGACGAGCACTTTTCAACCGTCTGAGCTGGTCACGTGGGTATCGTCGTTTGATTGTGTCCTGCAAAGAACACAGGCTCGCGACTGTCACAATTTTTTCAGAAATGAATCGACACTTACTAAGTTAGCGAAACACAATAAAAGTTAGTTATGATATTATCCAGTAATAACACAACTTAGCATTTAATACGGGATATGCTTTAATGATGGGAGCTGTGTCATTACGATCATCAGAGGGGTACTGTATGTTCGCTTTCAAGACTACCGGTCTGCTACCTCCTATTTTTGTGGGAGGCCCATTGGCCGAGTGGTTTAGTTCGCCGACATACAGTGCTGGCGATTAGGTGCCTGACTCTGGGGTCGCTGGTTCGAATCCCGCACGGGACTCGACCAAATGTTCAGCACTAGAATTTGTGCTATTCTAAGATAGTGTTATCCCAAAATAACGAAAATACTGTTATACGATCACTTTCTAAATGATAAAAAATATATCTTATATTTTAGTATGTATCGCAAAATACATGGCATGATGGCATTTCAAATGATTAATAACTTTGAAACGAAAATGTTTATTTCAAGAATAACACTAAATTGTGTTGACATGGAAATTTAGGCATTCTTCACAAAAGCGCTGCGTATGTTTTTAAATGAATTTAAATAAAAAATAATATCAATCATTCAACATTACAAGAAATTTTTGGTGTCTTATTCATGAAAAAATCTGAGATGTGAATCTTGGCTGGGCGTCGTAGTGGTACGGCCTCACGAGGCAAGGGGGGACACTACTATCATAGCACTTCAGGGGAGTGTCGAGGGAACGCCTGGGTCCCGGAAGCTCCTGGGGTCTAGATCCCCAGGGAAGCGTTCAGAGCGATTTCCGGTGAATAAAATCACTCTACAATGAAGAGTATTTTTAGTTATTTTCTAATCCTTTTACCATGAAAACGCAATCCATCGGGGCTTTCTGCGATTCTGGATTAGAAAATAATAGAGTAAAGTTATAGCTAGACATATTCGTGGCCGATATAATTATTATGGGCAGTGGTGTTAATAGATTCATTGTACAAGTAGCGCAATCTAAATTCATAATTCAAATGTAGAGATACCGCTAGCTATACTTCTGCGATAATATACAGATGGCGCTCGTAGTTTTTCACAACGGGTAGTAAATGCAAACATTGACTTATTTCGTGGACAAGGACGCAAAAAAAAGCAGAAGAAAAAGAAAAAACCCAACACTAAATAGTTCATGATAGATTATATTTATAAATTCTCGTCAGAATGCACACACACCGTGGTCAGTTTAATACGGTGCCGGGTATATATCGGTAGGCCTGTTATCGACGGCTTAACAGCCTACACGTTTGAGCTACCATCATTCAAGCAGTGTGTGGGCGTGTCTTAGTGTGTCGTCACTCAGGCGGAACTACTTTCAATCGTTTTTTCTCCAGCAAGTAACAGCCTTTGAAACTCTATAGAAAACCATCGAACGAACGCAATGGTTTTTTCGTCGCTCGTTTTTTCAATGTTTTTTTTGAAAAAAACGAACCAACGATACACCCATCGTTCGTGGCATGGTTTAAACGAAATGGTTTAAACCATGAAAACACGAACGTTAAATGGGAACGGCCCCTTAAGTTCTTTCATGATGTTCGTTTTGGATATGATTAATTAAAGCCCAGAAAATTAACCCTGAAACAATATTTTAGAAATAGAATGCTTAACCGCGACACAATATATTAGAAATTATATTTACTCTAACTTCTTACGTTGAGTTCCGAGGGCTGCTTCGCACATGGAGTGGCTACAGTTGCGGCTGTTCGTCCTTTCGATAAATGTACGAGATTTGTATTTTAATCTTTGAAGTTACTTTATATTCCGCCATATGTCTAGTTTTTATCTTCGAAGTTATATTATGTAATATATATATATAGTTATATGTAATATCCTATTAAATGTCTGTTTTAAATGCCTCATAGCTTCATAGCCAATGTTATTTATTTCCCATGTAATCCGACGTTAAATATAAATTCTTGTATCTTTCATCTTGTTCAGTACAGTTCGCCAGATGAATGATTTCCGTAATTGCAAGTATATAGCGTTGCGCAAAGGCAACGACCTTGCCTTTCAGCACTTGCAGAAATTGAACGGATCTGAAGCTTAATTTGCAAAGCTGATTTTCGGTTTGATCAGACAATTTGGATAATGCACTAGGTAAGATAATTCTCTGCTGCTGACCTAAAGTGAGAAGACACAACGCAAGCCATTCCGATACATTACGGTCACACATTACCTGATGCAGATGTTTTGAAGATGTAATGGGAGAACAAGAGCTTCGTTCAAATCCTGTAATTGCAGCAACAAAATTAATTCTCTTAATTTTTTTATGAATATCACAATATTAAAGAAGAAAACTACAATTATTGAAGTGACAGTCTTCAAATATTCTACTGAGTTTCAACAAAAGAGGGTTTTCATATGCTCAAATGCTAATTGGGATAAAATTGGATTTGGATTCCTCAGCCTTGGGAAGTGTGGGGTGGTGAGGGGCGTTTCGGGCATGTAAATACTTTTCTTACCCGTTGAACTAGGGCGTTCAAACATATCATGCTATATCCTTGTGTCAATGTCGCTTTTTTTTGTCGCACAAACGATTTACTAAATTATCTTTCACGACTACCTATATATGTTGCGCTTAATTAAAACTGGAAGATACCCGGTGATGTACAGTTGTATAATATTCCATTAGATCCACATTTTACTGTGTTTCTTCAGGTTGTTCTTTAAATAACTCGCCTGTTATTTCCCGTAAAGACCTGAGATTTGAACAAACACTCGATATAAGCAGAACTAAATATGCTTGCCTAATATTTTTTCCTCTGTTTGCCTCCGTTCTAAAGATACCTGGGATTTAGTTGAAAAAGGAAATACTTTTAGATTTGTTCGTATTAATTTGAATTTTCATGAGGAAATTTACGAAAAACATGGGCCGCTCTAATCTTGTTGGAAAGGTATATTTCGAGAATCTGAAAATTCGAATATTTTGGAGAGATAATTTAGAAGTTATTGGCGAAGACATTTAAGTTTGACAAACCACTGATTTAAATTCAAATAATTCGATTGTAATAATCAGGAGAACACAATTGTCATTGGTGATTTGTGACCTGCAGATAGTGAGATTCCAGTAACAGTGCAATGGGCAAACCAACACATACATGTGCAAATATGAAGGCTATAGTTCAACAAGTTGTGAAGTTACCGACAATTAGCGTGCCATTTTCTTCAATATCAATCCGCCATTCAGCAGTGAGCAAATTGTTATAATACTTCCACACAAAAGAATATTTAATTTTTGCTTGGTATGGTACCTAACATTAGCATTGACGCACAGAATTAACCTGCAGTTGTCTTGTTTCGGTAGGTTAACGTCAAAGTGATCACAACAGTTGATGTCATCGGCCTCCAGAATCTACTTTTGACATAATCTCAACTGGGACGAGTGAGGGTCTACAACCTGAGTTTAATTTTGTAATTTATATTTCGTGGGGCGATGACAATTACTTTTTTTGCAGTATTGGACAGACCTTTCTACAAATATAATACATATTAGTATATTTCCGTAATTGAAAAATTAAAATCTGTTAAGGAACAAAATATAACAGAACAGAATTCATGGTGCACGGATGGATTTCTGCGTTAATTATGTAAACCAATCCATCATCTTTTGATAATATATTCTAACATGCTCCACGTTATAGCCGTGCGCTGATTGGTCCAGACCTCAAAACATACGGAGATTATCACACGATAATCTTCATTTGTTTGTCGTGATCTGTCACATTCACGTGCCGAACTGGTGACGTCTCATTCTTGTGATGCAGTGCCACAAAGCTCAGCGACAATTGGTTCATTTACTGCGCAGTGGACGGAGTTCACACAGCTGCAGCTCGTGAACAGACATGACAGACAACACGCGCGAGCATGGCCTGCAAACCAGTCACGAAATTCTACCATCAGAACGGGACAGTTTGCAGAAAATTTGCCATTCCGCTCATGAAATGAGGAAATATTTATCATTGTGCATGTTAGAAAGGGGTTTATTATCGTGTAATAATTTTCCGATGTTTAGTTTCAAACCGTCAATCAAAAAACCGAGCGCCGTTGCCGTTTCCCATCGAAAAATTATTACACGATAATATTCACCAAGGCGGTCATTAACTCCTAACTCAAAATTTATCTCCAACTTCTATTCCGATGCTGAGTCTCCTGAAACCTCTACTATAGACAGTGGGTACCAATCAGTTTGTCTATTAGACGTTTCATCAGGAAAGAACATTATAATATTTGATCGCGACATGTATAATCCTGCTCTAGATACTCTTTTTTAATGGATCTATAATATTGAGAATATTTGAAATCGAATATTCATACGCTAGAAATGTGTGGCCTAGTTCATGGAGTACTCTCTTTATTCTAATATATATACATGCTTAAGATGAATTGCGTAAGTGCTAATTCTACTGTCTGGTGTATATTGAACCATTTTATTGCGAATTTACATTCCACAAGAATTTGAAAAAAAATCGTAACGCCTGCGTCTGGTCAGTACCCCACAAGACCGGCTTCACAACATCAAACCGAACGTTGACGAGTAAGCACGAATGATACAATCCATGACCCCGGTCCAAACAAGCATTTAACGCACTTCTGCACAGGCTTATGTTCGTGGAACATCCACCAGTTTGTGATTTACGTCGTCTGGTATCAGAGTTTTATAGAATCATTTCCCATATAAATTGTGCGATATATAAGACCACTTGTCCCTAGAACAATCATATGATTGTAACTGCAGTTAAAAACTACGCTACAGTTTGAAGTGTGCTTTGTTGCAGGACGAAGAAAAATTCCAGTGGATGTGTTCGCATGCTATTAAAAGTTAAATAACAAAGTACTCTCTCTCACTCGTGCTTTTATCAAAAAGGTTCACGATTTCACTCTGAATCTTAGTTCCATTACCTTAGAGCATATTCTCCGTGGATAATATAAGAAGCGAATGAAATAGAAGCATGTATCATTAGATTAGCAAAGCTAGACGGTACTGCCACTCCTCAAACAGCCTACCTCACTAAACTCTTGGACAGTCCCTACTAACGCAAGACGAAATGCAAAATCTTTACGCGGAATATAATGAGTGTGACTAAATATGGAAGTTGCACAGGCCGAGTATCAAACTTCCCACAGGATATGCTTCGTTTCACAGGCTCACTTCACTTATGTCTCTGTCCCCTCAAGAAAGGAAGCCGACCTTTACGATGAGCTAAAAAACCGTCAGTAACGTGTATGAGGAATCCCAAATATGGGCATATATAAGTATGATTTGAGCAGTATTCCATGATGATCTCTTTTCAGTTGAAAGAAATGTATCATTCCCTAGCTCGGAAAGATTTACTGTAAACGTACAATTTTGAGAGAAAAAAAATGAACAAAAAAACAGCCGACATCATTTTCTACAAGAAAAACATCGTGGTTCAGAATAACCATGTATGTCATTAGAAAAGGACAACTATCCCTCTGTTAGAAAAACCGAGGGATAATTGACTTTCTTTTTAATAGCCTTTAATACGGGACACCCGATAAGTGACAGCATCCAATCTCATTTCCCTGCCCAGCATGTGCTATATGAAAACAACATTAATGGACTGTTGTATGGAAAGAATTACAAAGTTATTCCAGGCGTGATATATTTCTCAATATCACAGAGGAATGCTGCTCATTTCAGGTTGCTTTTCACGCTGGAAAGAAAGAATTAATTATTAATTTCTGACAAGCTCCAAAGTAGACG
>JAVTVY010003138.1:0-36285 GCA_036873755.1 Hanleya hanleyi | reverse complement strand
GAAACAAGATCTTATCAAGCCTTACAAGATTCTGATAAGAGCTGTTATAGCAAACTCCTGACCATAAAGAACAGTATCAGTCTGGTATTGCGTGCATCACCAGTGACTGTGCCAGAGTCGCAAACAACCCTAATTTCCTTCGGCGGTCGAGGTTTGTATTGTACGGCGGTCGGCAAGATGTTAAAAGAAACAAAATTTGATGTTAGATTTGCGAGTAGAACAATATTTTCTCCAACTTGAAATCAGCTGACTATACATGCCCACTGTACTTTATTTTGGGGAAATCAAACCAAATATAACCTTTTTGACAGTTTGATCGAATTGCTATCCATTATACTGGAATTTTACCTGAGTCCGTATGGAAAACTCAATCCGATCCCCCGAAAAGGCACAGTTGCCTGGCCTTTGTGATATTGGATGCCTACTTATATTTTCAATAAATTATGAAAATTGATATATATATAGTTTTTCATTACATAAATATATGTTCTTTCATCTTTGACTCAAATAAAGTCATTTTTATTGATGTCAAGCCGAGTTACTACAGGTTTTTATTTTATTTTCTACCATACCCTGACCTCTGTAACATAGAAAACAATCTCTTTTTTCTAGCTGCCTCTAGTCAATTTATCTGGTGGGGGGATTTTCCGATTGTTGAATAAAAAAAATATCATGGAATCTGAAGTGATTGTTTTTGGAGAGAATTTTATAAAGTAATAGTAAATAAAGGGTGGAAGGATGAAACCTGTCTGCGCTATAGAATAAAAAAAATATCATGGAATCTGAAGTGATTGTTTTTGGAGAGAATTTTATAAAGTAATAATAAATAAAGGGTGGAAGGATGAAACCTGCCTGCGCTATAGAACTGTCTGCCGACGGTATAGAACTGTCTGCAGACACCAATCTTCCCGTTTATGAAGCGGTGTGGTGTATTCAAACATTACAACGAGAGAGAATTATTTTACTGAAATCAAAGTAAATTTACAAACAAGTTTACCTGAAATTTATAAGAACTCTCGAAACGTGTAATAGTCATATATATTTCAAGGACAAATATGGTATTTTCGGCAGGAAGTTTCAATTTTTGAGATTCGCCGTGGTTTTTAACACTCTTGGCAATCTGGATGACATTTTATTCTTTGGATATCCATTGGAAGCCCATCCGTTATATCATATCCCAGATTTCAGACAAATGTCATTAATTAATGTCTATGTGAAATTTGACAGCACAATATATCAACAGCACATAGTTATTTCAATGGGTACTAATTGTGCACCCATTTTGGGTGACCTATATCTGCTCTCTTATCAATACGACTATATGCAGACGTTTTCAAAAACCGATCACTTAAATACAAGCGTCTAGTCCGTCATTCATAATTCAGCCGTCGTCCATTAAAGAATATCCGCGTCCATAATCCAAAGACCTATTCCGTATCCATATAACATTATTAGGACCAAATTCAAAAAAGACAATCATAGTATACATAAACACAGGCTAGTTTCCTGCAAGAGAGAAGCGGTCAACAGTTTTCAATGATACCGACAAGACATCATGATGTTCCAAAAATATAAAATCCGTATCGCTGATCAGTATTCCTAATCCATAATCATCGTTCTAAAGTCGTTATCTAGAGAATGGTGTATCTCAGTCACGCTTTGATTGTGACTGTTCATATGAGCACCATGAGGATATTGAAGTACATGGGTTCATACGGCCCCTAGCCCCGGGTTAAGCGGAATTAGACACAAGTTACGAAACGTAACGCCATAGATCTTGCACGCTACGCTCGTATTTTGCTATAAGCATGCGATATGTATCGCCAAATTTGAAAAACTTTGAGTGGATGCGCTTGGTGGTGTAGCCCTGTTTTATAAGTTTCTGCAACAATGTTTTGTGACGTTGATTAAAATCGTCACATTTAACACAGGATCTGGCAAATGCTACTAGGCGTGATATGTATACGCCATATGCAGGTCCCACTGGAATATTACTGTCCAGAAAGGGATAGTTTACGATGTCGAAATTGTAATCATCTCTTTTGTCATAAAGTCGACGAGAGAGAATGCCCTCTTCATTTTTGTAGAGATATAGATCTAAATATGACGGGTCTGTAGGGCTATCTGTAGTTTCCTTCAAATCCAGTGAAGGTGGATATATATCCTTCACTGCGTCATTTATATAGCGATTATCCACAGCGAGAAGATCGTCTATATAGCGTTTGGTGAATGAGAAGGAACGGGCTTTGAATGGATCGGTTTTTGAAAGCGCCTGCATATAGTCATATTCATAGAGAACAGATACAGGTCAGCCAACAGGGGTGCGCAATTAGTACCCATTGGAATACCTATATGCTGCTGATATATTGTGTTGCCAAATTTCACATAGATATTTTTAATGAGAAATTCAAGCAACTCTATAAACAAAGAAACATCCCATGAATGATATCTCTTGTATGTAGTAGAGCTAAAGAATGCTTTATGGCTTCCGACATTAATATATCTACGATCAGTTTTCTTGAACACAGATACTATTAATGAACTTAGACGGTCAATAAGGTCCTGATGAGGGATTGTAGTATAGAGAGTCGAGAAATCCCATGTGAATACATGTCTGTACGGTATGTGACCATTAGCATCAAGTTCCTCCGTAAGACATTTTGAGTTTTTTAATATCCACATACATTCAACGCCAGAGTTTTTAGAAATAGTGACGCAATACCTTTCCCAAAATGCTTTTACCTCCTGAAGGGCCCTCGTTAATAGGGTTGAAAGAAGCTTGGTGGTGCAGCTTCTAGAACCAGCTATGAATCTAGCTTTGTATGGTGATTTATGGAATTTGGGAGTCCAGTATACTTTTGGTATGTCGTTATGATTGGTTGAGAAACGTTTTGTGATTGTTAAATAAATCTTCCAGAGTAAATGAAGTTTGGGAGTAAGTAGACGTATTTGATGATGATTTGTCTACACTCAATTCTTTAACCAGCACCTGGTGATAGTAATATTTACATACGAATATTATATTATTTGGAGCTTTGTCTGCTGGGACAATGACGAATTTACTCTGGAGATTTGCAAGAATTTCTTGCGAATTGCCCGTTTCTTGTCATTCGCCAGAAACGCTATGCAAACAATCCCGCTGTGGATAATCGTCATATAAATGACGCAGTGAAAGGTATATATCCAACTTCAATGGATTTGAATGACACTACAGATAGCCTCAATGGCACATCACATTTAGATCTATATCTCTATAAAAAATGAAGCCAACCTTCTCTCTCGTCGACAAGAGAGATGATTATAATTTGAACATCGTAATCTATCCCTTTCTGGACAGTAATACACCAGTGGGACCTACATATGGCGTATACATATCTCGCCTAGTAGCATTTGCTAAATCCTGTGTTAAATGTGACGATTTTAATGAACGCCACAAAACATTATTGCGGAAACTTAAAAAACAGGGCTATACCACAAAGCGCCCCCATTCAAAGTTTCTGAAATTTGGCGACATATATCGTATGCTGATAGCGAAATACGAGTTTTTATAGTATACAAAACGAAACAAATCGGTGAATTGAATCACAATATATAATTTCTGAATGTTTGCATCAAGATGAAGAAAAAGTTCTTAATGTGGTCTAACGTTTTAAATAGTGTGGAAAACACGGCCGTAATCGATGGTGATGGTAATCGATTGTGATCGCTCCGCTCCCGGAATTCCCCCAAAATAGTGTCACACGTTTTCTGTACACATTATAAGAAAACAGCTGAAGATGGAGGAATGATATTTATATTTTCATAATCTTATCATAATCGAGATGAAAAACATGTATCTGGATTTTTTATTGTACGGAAGTAAAAATAAAAAAAATAAATAAAAAATAAATAATAAATAAATAGCGTGGGTATTTCGGGGAAATGTTTTTCAAACTACGCTTTGGATACATGTCTGTACGGTATGCGACCTTTATAGCACAAAGTTCTTTCCTGAGACATTTTGTATTTTTCAATATCCACTTACATACAACGCCAGAGTTTTAAGAAATAGTGACGGAATACCTTTCTTAAATGCTTTAACCTTCTGAAGGGTCCCCGTCAACATGGTTGTAAGAAGTTTGGTGGTGCATCTTCCAGAACCAGCTATGGATCTTGCTCTGTATATTTAAAGCACATCCGTTATCTTATGTCCCTGATCCCACACAAATAGAAGGAACCAGTGGGAATATTAGGAAATGGTCACATTTATCAAGAAAATCAGATTATTACCAGAGAATTGTCTCATTCATTAAGAAAGCCAGAGTATTATCAGAGTATTGCCATATTTACTAAGACAACCAGAATATTAGCAGAGTATTGTCTTTTAATAAAACCAAAGTAATACAAGAGGATTGACACATTTATTAAGCAAACCAGAGTATTACCAGTAGATTGTCACATTCATGTAGAAGGCCAGAGTATTACCAAAGGATTTGGTATAGTTATTATTAAAACCAGAGTATTGTCAGGGGGTTGTCAAATTTATTAAGCAAAACCAGAGCATTACGAGAAAATTCTCCTATTTATTAAGCAACCAGAGTATTACCTGAGAGTTGCCATAGTTATTACGAAAACCACATTATCCCCAGAGAATTGTCATAGTTATTAAGAAAACCACAGTATTACAAAAAATTGTCTCATTTGTTAAGCTAGCCAGAGTATTACACGAGTATTGTCACATTTACGAAGAAAATCAAAACATTACCATAGTATTGTCACGTTTATTAGGAATACCAGAGTATTGCCAGAGGGTTGTCACATTTATTAAGAAAACCACCTTTGTGCCTATTGTCCGCATACCCTTTATTGGACGCAATACCAATGTCAAATGTGAAGGCTGTCGAAAGTAGGAAGCATTGAGAGCAGTGAATTAAGACCCATCGGAACAAGACTGTCAAATTTGATCACGTGATGATTTATAATACGGTATACCCTGTCTAATATTAACCGGAGTAAACGCACGACCGCCCAAATATCAGTGTTAGAATATTACTCAGTCCACTCCATTTGCTACGAATATATGAAATACAACGTTGTATAGGTTTATGCAAGAGATACCAATCGATCAGAGTTTGAAAGTTTCTGTGTGCTTATATCGAGGTAAAGATAAGCAAATTGATTCACGTTATTCCCTAAACGGAAAACGGCAAGGAAAGGTGTAACATTGAACTATCATCAATGGTTACTGACTAACTGTGAGTGCTAATTGTCATACGAAATAGCAATCTAATTACAATTAATTCCCCCATTTGGATATGTCGCTTGCAGGATCTAACCGGCTTGCAGTAACGCGAGTGTCAATCAATCCCGAGAGCTCTTCATAGTTCTTTGAAGGGGACATAATGGTAGGTGCTTTCTGGTTGGCTCAGCCGAATCACACGCCAAGTTGTCGGGGAATCTTCTGATGTTGCCGCCCTCCTGCCAGGTTAGCACCATAATGCGGGGTAGAATTACGGACTGATCATTGGCGTAAACCTGGGGTTGAAGTAGAGACCATGACCCTATTCCCCCTCCCCGACCACAAGTAAAGTTGTCAAAATGCGGCCGTGATGTCATGAGACTACTAAATATTCATGAGCTGGGCGCTCTGAACACCAAATTCACTTGAAAATAAGTAAGATCCTACATATATTGGGGAGCATTGATAGGATATTAATTTATTAAGATCGACGAAATAGGTATTTCGATTATTGACGCGGACATTCTGTTATGAACGACGGTTGAATATATAATGTGGGATCTGAAGTTTGCTACTCATCAAAGCTCGAATCGATTTCATGGACTATATCGTACATCTCATCGCATGAGAGTCAAGTATACGTATATTGCAACATATGCGGCGAATCTTCTGTAGGAGAAACTAGAGCACTTCTACTTCGTCGTGTTAAAGGATTGACCAGAAAACGATAACCGAAGTTTATTCAACGCCACACAACCTTCCCACAATCCTTAGTCAAATATAGATAAAGAATGAAGGAGATGAACCTCACACAGCCTTTATCGATAACACTTCATTTGAACAGACTTCCCTAATTAGCATAATCATGGAATTTCAGAATAAGATAGTAATTCTCTCCTCTCTTCAGAGAAAACAATAGGCGGTGGAGCTACTTTATCATGTAGAAGTTAGACCATCTTCAAAAATCACAGATGACGCCCCGGTAGAGTGTACCTTTTCTGGACAAAGTATGGATTATGTAGACCTTAGATGTAGAAGGATATACGTTTGAACCAAAGTAAGGAGAAACTCTCCTCAAAGAAAACGACAAATACGGACCCGTAAACTTATTATTGCAGTCGCTGTTGTCGCAAGCAGATGTTACGAGGGCAAACTGATAACCTTCAATACAGCCAACTTTCCCGCACAAAGCCTACATTCAAACATTGGGTAAGAAAAGAAGAGCTATGAAAAAGAGGAAACTTTCAACGCAGTTATACGTCAAGGATTTCGGCAATCATCTAGATACAGGCAGTCCACAATCGGGACAAAGCGGGTTTATTCGTTAGACTAATCAATAAGAGCAGAACATTTTAAATGAAGGCCCAATTTTACAACATGTAAGATCGCTAACTACTCAACAGAATTTGACGTGTACATGCAATTATACTGCCGCAGTTGATCTTGAATTCAGTTGAGGAAAACCAAGCTTATAAACTCGTTATAGAGGATGTTGAGAGTTCTAGCGAATTACTAGAAACCACCTCGAAATATCCGTTCACTCCGAGAGAGGTGCAAATGTCCACCATACCAACCGGACAAGATATGTATAATTGGAATAATAAGTTTCATTCCATAATTCCTTCCAGATTGATACTTGAAATCGTTACAACGTAAGATGCGAGCAGAGACTATAAAAACAACACCTTCAACTTTCGTCATTCCAATCTCACCAGCATCTCGATGTATGCTGATGGAGTCTATCTGTATTTCTGCATATTTCAGCCTGTCTGCCGACTTTCTCAGAGGAAAGGCAGTGTACGCGTTTACTTTAAAGCCATCGTTCGAATCTACTAACTCTTCAAAATGTTCATACTCCAACGCGCGTGATTAAGAGATAATGCAGTTATATCGTGAAAACCGATCCATCCCACTTGAATGGAAGTCACCGACTCGTCAAATTTCTGGAGAATAACCGCCAGTCCTACACGTATAATAACGTCAAACCCCAGGGAAATAACTCTAAAATATGTGGACATTATTGTCTATACTTTTCGTTACATCTAATTCGGGATATACTACAACACATATAACCGATACAAGAGTTATTTATTTCACCTCTCACTTTTGTCATAATTTCATTATTTATACCATTTAATTGTCGATTATTTCAGAAATTGCGTTAATAGTTTTGAAATAATGAACTTTTCACAAACACAGAATATTTCCCGCATTGGTCGATTGTCCGTTTGCTTAAATAATTAAAAAATAAGCAATCATACACTTACAGGAGGAGAGAACTATTTGATTACCTCGATTTTAATTTCGCCGCGGTGCGCTGAAATGGGTGACGTCATCTAGGCTCGTGCAATGTCGTGTTCAAAAGGTCAGGGGGATACATTTCACCCGAAGACAAACTATAACGTCATTAACACAGGATCTAGCAAATGCTACTAGGCGAGATATGTATACGCCATATGCAGGTCCCACTGGAATATTACTGTCCAGAAAGGGATAGTTTACGATGTCGAAATTGTAATCATCTCTTTTGTCATAAAGTCGACGAGAGAGAATGCCCTCTTCATTTTTGTAGAGATATAGATCTAAATATGACGGGTCTGTAGGGCTATCTGTAGTTTCCTTCAAATCCAGTGAAGGTGGATATATATCCTTCACTGCGTCATTTATATAGCGATTATCCACAGCGAGAAGATCGTCTATATAGCGTTTGGTGAATGAGAAGGAACGGGCTTTGAATGGATCGGTTTTTGAAAGCGCCTGCATATAGTCATATTCATAAGAGAACAGATACAGGTCAGCCAACAGGGGTGCGCAATTAGTACCCATTGGAATATCTATATGCTGTTGATATATTGTGTTGCCAAATTTCACATAGATATTTTTAATGAGAAATTCAAGCAACTCTATAAAAAAAACCATCCCATGAATGATATCTCTTGTATGTAGTAGAGCCAAAGAATGCTTTATGGCTTCCGACATTAATATATCTACGATCAGTTTTCTTGAACACAGATACTATTAATGAACTTAGACGGTCAATAAGGTCCTGATGAGGGATTGTAGTATAGAGAGTCGAGAAATCCCATGTGAATACATGTCTGTACGGTATGTGACCATTAGCATCAAGTTCCTCCGTAAGACATTTTGAGTTTTTTAATATCCACATACATTCAACGCCAGAGTTTTTAGAAATAGTGACGCAATACCTTTCCCAAAATGCTTTTACCTCCTGAAGGGCCCTCGTTAATAGGGTTGAAAGAAGCTTGGTGGTGCAGCTTCTAGAACCAGCTATGAATCTAGCTTTGTATGGTGATTTATGGAATTTGGGAGTCCAGTATACTTTTGGTATGTCGTTATGATTGGTTGAGAAACGTTTTGTGATTGTTAAATAAATCTTCCAGAGTAAATGAAGTTTGGGAGTAAGTAGACGTATTTGATGATGATTTGTCTACACTCAATTCTTTAACCAGCACCTGGTGATAGTAATATTTACATACGAATATTATATTATTTGGAGCTTTGTCTGCTGGGACAATGACGAATTTACTCTGGAGATTTGCAAGAATTTCTTGCGAATTGCCCGTTTCTTGTCATTCGCCAGAAACGCTATGCAAACAATCCCGCTGTGGATAATCGTCATATAAATGACGCAGTGAAAGGTATATATCCAACTTCAATGGATTTGAATGACACTACAGATAGCCTCAATGGCACATCACATTTAGATCTATATCTCTATAAAAAATGAAGCCAACCTTCTCTCTCGTCGACAAGAGAGATGATTATAATTTGAACATCGTAATCTATCCCTTTCTGGACAGTAATACACCAGTGGGACCTACATATGGCGTATACATATCTCGCCTAGTAGCATTTGCTAAATCCTGTGTTAAATGTGACGATTTTAATGAACGCCACAAAACATTATTGCGGAAACTTAAAAAACAGGGCTATACCACAAAGCGCCCCCATTCAAAGTTTCTGAAATTTGGCGACATATATCGTATGCTGATAGCGAAATACGAGTTTTTATAGTATACAAAACGAAACAAATCGGTGAATTGAATCACAATATATAATTTCTGAATGTTTGCATCAAGATGAAGAAAAAGTTCTTAATGTGGTCTAACGTTTTAAATAGTGTGGAAAACACGGCCGTAATCGATGGTGATGGTAATCGATTGTGATCGCTCCGCTCCCGGAATTCCCCCAAAATAGTGTCACACGTTTTCTGTACACATTATAAGAAAACAGCTGAAGATGGAGGAATGATATTTATATTTTCATAATCTTATCATAATCGAGATGAAAAACATGTATCTGGATTTTTTATTGTACGGAAGTAAAAATAAAAAAAATAAATAAAAAATAAATAATAAATAAATAGCGTGGGTATTTCGGGGAAATGTTTTTCAAACTACGCTTTGGATACATGTCTGTACGGTATGCGACCTTTATAGCACAAAGTTCTTTCCTGAGACATTTTGTATTTTTCAATATCCACTTACATACAACGCCAGAGTTTTAAGAAATAGTGACGGAATACCTTTCTTAAATGCTTTAACCTTCTGAAGGGTCCCCGTCAACATGGTTGTAAGAAGTTTGGTGGTGCATCTTCCAGAACCAGCTATGGATCTTGCTCTGTATATTTAAAGCACATCCGTTATCTTATGTCCCTGATCCCACACAAATAGAAGGAACCAGTGGGAATATTAGGAAATGGTCACATTTATCAAGAAAATCAGATTATTACCAGAGAATTGTCTCATTCATTAAGAAAGCCAGAGTATTATCAGAGTATTGCCATATTTACTAAGACAACCAGAATATTAGCAGAGTATTGTCTTTTAATAAAACCAAAGTAATACAAGAGGATTGACACATTTATTAAGCAAACCAGAGTATTACCAGTAGATTGTCACATTCATGTAGAAGGCCAGAGTATTACCAAAGGATTTGGTATAGTTATTATTAAAACCAGAGTATTGTCAGGGGGTTGTCAAATTTATTAAGCAAAACCAGAGCATTACGAGAAAATTCTCCTATTTATTAAGCAACCAGAGTATTACCTGAGAGTTGCCATAGTTATTACGAAAACCACATTATTCCCAGAGAATTGTCATAGTTATTAAGAAAACCACAGTATTACAAAAAATTGTCTCATTTGTTAAGCTAGCCAGAGTATTACACGAGTATTGTCACATTTACGAAGAAAATCAAAACATTACCATAGTATTGTCACGTTTATTAGGAATACCAGAGTATTGCCAGAGGGTTGTCACATTTATTAAGAAAACCACCTTTGTGCCTATTGTCCGCATACCCTTTATTGGACGCAATACCAATGTCAAATGTGAAGGCTGTCGAAAGTAGGAAGCATTGAGAGCAGTGAATTAAGACCCATCGGAACAAGACTGTCAAATTTGATCACGTGATGATTTATAATACGGTATACCCTGTCTAATATTAACCGGAGTAAACGCACGACCGCCCAAATATCAGTGTTAGAATATTACTCAGTCCACTCCATTTGCTACGAATATATGAAATACAACGTTGTATAGGTTTATGCAAGAGATACCAATCGATCAGAGTTTGAAAGTTTCTGTGTGCTTATATCGAGGTAAAGATAAGCAAATTGATTCACGTTATTCCCTAAACGGAAAACGGCAAGGAAAGGTGTAACATTGAACTATCATCAATGGTTACTGACTAACTGTGAGTGCTAATTGTCATACGAAATAGCAATCTAATTACAATTAATTCCCCCATTTGGATATGTCGCTTGCAGGATCTAACCGGCTTGCAGTAACGCGAGTGTCAATCAATCCCGAGAGCTCTTCATAGTTCTTTGAAGGGGACATAATGGTAGGTGCTTTCTGGTTGGCTCAGCCGAATCACACGCCAAGTTGTCGGGGAATCTTCTGATGTTGCCGCCCTCCTGCCAGGTTAGCACCATAATGCGGGGTAGAATTACGGACTGATCATTGGCGTAAACCTGGGGTTGAAGTAGAGACCATGACCCTATTCCCCCTCCCCGACCACAAGTAAAGTTGTCAAAATGCGGCCGTGATGTCATGAGACTACTAAATATTCATGAGCTGGGCGCTCTGAACACCAAATTCACTTGAAAATAAGTAAGATCCTACATATATTGGGGAGCATTGATAGGATATTAATTTATTAAGATCGACGAAATAGGTATTTCGATTATTGACGCGGACATTCTGTTATGAACGACGGTTGAATATATAATGTGGGATCTGAAGTTTGCTACTCATCAAAGCTCGAATCGATTTCATGGACTATATCGTACATCTCATCGCATGAGAGTCAAGTATACGTATATTGCAACATATGCGGCGAATCTTCTGTAGGAGAAACTAGAGCACTTCTACTTCGTCGTGTTAAAGGATTGACCAGAAAAACGATAACCGAAGTTTATTCAACGCCACACAACCTTCCCACAATCCTTAGTCAAATATAGATAAAGAATGAAGGAGATGAACCTCACACAGCCTTTATCGATAACACTTCATTTGAACAGACTTCCCTAATTAGCATAATCATGGAATTTCAGAATAAGATAGTAATTCTCTCCTCTCTTCAGAGAAAACAATAGGCGGTGGAGCTACTTTATCATGTAGAAGTTAGACCATCTTCAAAAATCACAGATGACGCCCCGGTAGAGTGTACCTTTTCTGGACAAAGTATGGATTATGTAGACCTTAGATGTAGAAGGATATACGTTTGAACCAAAGTAAGGAGAAACTCTCCTCAAAGAAAACGACAAATACGGACCCGTAAACTTATTATTGCAGTCGCTGTTGTCGCAAGCAGATGTTACGAGGGCAAACTGATAACCTTCAATACAGCCAACTTTCCCGCACAAAGCCTACATTCAAACATTGGGTAAGAAAAGAAGAGCTATGAAAAAGAGGAAACTTTCAACGCAGTTATACGTCAAGGATTTCGGCAATCATCTAGATACAGGCAGTCCACAATCGGGACAAAGCGGGTTTATTCGTTAGACTAATCAATAAGAGCAGAACATTTTAAATGAAGGCCCAATTTTACAACATGTAAGATCGCTAACTACTCAACAGAATTTGACGTGTACATGCAATTATACTGCCGCAGTTGATCTTGAATTCAGTTGAGGAAAACCAAGCTTATAAACTCGTTATAGAGGATGTTGAGAGTTCTAGCGAATTACTAGAAACCACCTCGAAATATCCGTTCACTCCGAGAGAGGTGCAAATGTCCACCATACCAACCGGACAAGATATGTATAATTGGAATAATAAGTTTCATTCCATAATTCCTTCCAGATTGATACTTGAAATCGTTACAACGTAAGATGCGAGCAGAGACTATAAAAACAACACCTTCAACTTTCGTCATTCCAATCTCACCAGCATCTCGATGTATGCTGATGGAGTCTATCTGTATTTCTGCATATTTCAGCCTGTCTGCCGACTTTCTCAGAGGAAAGGCAGTGTACGCGTTTACTTTAAAGCCATCGTTCGAATCTACTAACTCTTCAAAATGTTCATACTCCAACGCGCGTGATTAAGAGATAATGCAGTTATATCGTGAAAACCGATCCATCCCACTTGAATGGAAGTCACCGACTCGTCAAATTTCTGGAGAATAACCGCCAGTCCTACACGTATAATAACGTCAAACCCCAGGGAAATAACTCTAAAATATGTGGACATTATTGTCTATACTTTTCGTTACATCTAATTCGGGATATACTACAACACATATAACCGATACAAGAGTTATTTATTTCACCTCTCACTTTTGTCATAATTTCATTATTTATACCATTTAATTGTCGATTATTTCAGAAATTGCGTTAATAGTTTTGAAATAATGAACTTTTCACAAACACAGAATATTTCCCGCATTGGTCGATTGTCCGTTTGCTTAAATAATTAAAAAATAAGCAATCATACACTTACAGGAGGAGAGAACTATTTGATTACCTCGATTTTAATTTCGCCGCGGTGCGCTGAAATGGGTGACGTCATCTAGGCTCGTGCAATGTCGTGTTCAAAAGGTCAGGGGGATACATTTCACCCGAAGACAAACTATAACGTCATGAGATCACAGTCACATTATCCTGATGCGGGGCAAACCAGTTCTTGATCTATCCTCTTCCTACTGAGCCTCAAGCGAAGAAGGTATCAGTTCTAGTTTTAAGTCTTTGGTATGACTCGGCTCTTAATCGAAACTGGAACCTGCCGCATACAAGGCGAGCGCTCTGTCGCAAGGTCATCGCAGTGCGGTCATCTTAAGGAGTCCAACCTGTAGATATGCGGAGCGTATCAAATATAATGTGTGGAAAGAGAGATTTGGTGATCTAATAAAATGAGAAGTATAGCGATGATATGAAAGAGCATTGGTATTGAGGAGAGGAAACGTTGAACAAGACTATTCGGGATTTGCACAAGTGTAGATCACGTGGTACATTTTGGAAGAGTTACGGGACATAACCTGCGGTAGTTTCGACGACCGAAAAAAACAACAACATTGGAGTCCATGAGAAATTTGTTTAAAACAAACTTTTGCAGCTTGATTCTGATATATACATTTCAGAAGTGTATTATCTTTCAAGTGAGTCAACTTGTACAATTTCAGTGTGGCTTCGGAGACGCCTTTTTACACTACTAGGCTTGTTATAGTTATTAAGAAAACCAGAGTATTATCAGATGATTGTCCTATTTATTGAGGAAGCCAGAGAGTATTATCAGAGGCTTGCCTCAGTTTATTAAAAAAAACTGACGTATTAACAGAGAAGAACAGAGATTGGGATTCTTTTCACACCTACTGCCAATTGTTAGCAGGTTAACTACCCCCTCCCCAACCTGAGATGCAGTTTTGAAACCCTTGCATTTTGACTTATCTGAAGATTAAGGGATTACCTGCTCACACAGAAGATGGTTTAATCTCAAAATTCTAATCATAAACTCACCCGTACCAGTTAATCTCCAATCAATAGGAGGCTAATAAATATATAATAATTTAAGAAGCTTAATCTATCTACCTATCAATTATAATTGTGCCATTCAAATAATTCTGTTACTTTTATTGGTTGGTAAAATTTGTGCCTATCTAAGACTACTTAAAGATATATCTGTGAAGAAAATAATTTAATTTTTAATAATTTTTTAAATCTATTTATATCTCCTACTAATCACTCATTGTTATTTATTATTTATTTATTTATTTATTTATTTATTTATTATCCATACTTAGCGCTGGAAAAGATCAAATAATTTATTGATGGAATTACATTAAAAAAAAACAACATTTGTCTTTCCTGTAACAGTTTATGATAAATAAAAATTGGCAGGGGACAGGGGGGAACATGACAGGGGGGGAACATGACTGTACTCCGTCAAGAATAGATCGGACGGTCCGATCTATTGTTGACGATACCCCCCAGCTATAATTAACTTGCCAAACACGTAATGAGCTATGTTAATGTTTATATAGCATGTTCCTGATCCCCTGTTTGTTTTCTTATTGCGATCACCACTGTTTCTCGACTAAGCTTCACCGTGGCGGTAGTCAGACCAAATCGTCACTCGGGTGCGCTTTTTCATTTCTTTCTACCCCAATACAGTTAAAACGAAGTTTTATGGCCTTTCGACCCCTGATGGATACTACTAATATAATATGGACACAAACAACATGATGATGCGTGTATAACATCTCGGCTATGTCAGCCTATTTTAACGCAAAAAGAAAACATATCAGAAAACCACATTTATAGATTGTGCCGATCATTAACAGGATAAAAAGAGATAATATCATTAAAAAAATTATAATTGACCGAAAAAGGGACAGACATGTGAGGTAAATATGATGACGTAACCGTCCAGTTGATCTGTTGCCATATATGGAAACTGTCGCTCCAACTGCGCATGCGTGTCTTTCCGTCAAAATAAGGAATATGGCGGGCAAGAAGAAGCAGGCGGGGAAGGTGGTGTTTTTCAGATGTTTTGATTTGTATTTTCTACGGTAGTATGGCGACTCAAAAACCTGGCGAATGGGTTCAGGCGCTGTTAATGCGCTTCGACGCCCAGGTATGTATTCGAACAAAGATTTGGATATCGATAAAGCGAAAGTGCCGTTATCTCACGACTCGAATGCGGTCGCGTAAAATTTAAGGGTCGGTAATTTTATGAATGAAACTGTGCTGCGGTTTGTGGATTGACCTTTGACCCGTTCAACATGCACATACTAACGATTAATGAATCTGCCTTTATGAATGAACAGTGGTAGTCAGTAATAGCCAGACGCACAATGTGAACGTCTAATTTTGTCTTCTGTCATAATTCTGAAGAACCACGCATGGACGGCTGTCATATCCATATGCCGTTAATGCGACAGGGGAAACAACTCACTGAAATTATTTTGGCTGACAGGGGTCAAGTGCAGGGTTGCTTTGAAGCTGAACGGCAAAAGATGACAGTTGATCATGATGCAGTCATTGCATGTATATGCAGTCAGATCCTGCTTGAAGAATGCAGAGCCATGTGGGTCCGCATTACAGAATCCAATCTCAAGTTAATCAATGCTGACAGTGATTAATAAAACAATGCTGATTTAATCGATGTTGAAATTGAATCGATATTGTTGTTGTTACTATCGTATACCACTGAAAATATATGGAAAGACAAGGACAGAAACGCCTTTTAGACTGATTCTGAAATTAGGACAATGAAAGCTTTAACCCAAACTTTTTTCACTCCTCTTAGTTGTTCAGTGTCTCCTCTCTGCATAGCTGCTGATAGATTGTAAAAAATTTCATTACTTCTGTCGCTAACAGTAGGTAAAGCAGATGACTCAACTATCGGTTCTGCTTGTCTCACCCACCATTATTTAACTGAAAAAGATATCCCACAAATCAACGCATCACCGGTTGAGTCCAGTTGACAAGTGCACTTGTTTATGGTGAACAGATTCTTGCAGTTCTCCATTATTGCTAATATCAGTCGTTATGGTCCTGTGAGATGTGCAGCAGTCGAATTTCGAAGGAAAAACATTGTATTCATATTGAGTATTCTGGTTACCACACATGGTTCACGAGTGTTGTTGTGCACACCCCAGGTCATGGTAAGAATAGGCCTCAGCACCTCAGACAGCTTATTGTAAGAGGTGACTATAAATTGGCCACCCATGGGTTCACCAGGTGTGAAAAGGAATAGGCCCCACGGGTTCCCCACTCGTGGGGTCCCGGGTGTAATAAGAAATAGGGCTGTACCTATGGGGTTCCCAGGTGTGAAAAGGAATACAAACATCGCCATATGACTGAAATATTGTTGAAAACGACGTTAAGTCATATTCACTCATCAACGTGGTCCACGAACTGCGGAATACAGCACGTGAGATTGAATACGCCAGAACTGTGTACTCCAAAACTGTAGTGAAATGAATATCAAGTGGTCTCGCAGCGACCAAATGTCGCTGCGTTTGTTCATTCTAGCCCAGGTCATCCTTAATAAGTTTGTTGCGCGTAACCTGACCGTGTGTCCAAAAATCTGCCGACTGGAATTTTTTTTCGCCGATTTTAAGACCGGTCATCTTTTTATTTTATTTTGGAATATCAGATTTATCTCTCCTGTCTCCTCTCTCGAGTAAACGATTGTAAAATGTTCACCAAGCTAGAGCAATCAGCTCCACGAAGTATTTCATTCTCCAGTAGTCGGCGATGTGAGCTTATATCACACATTTTGAAGGCATATATTCCATGGTCCAGTCCGTATGGGAATGTAGTTTTCGTCGACCACGTGTATATGGTGAGAATTTCCCTCTTCTGTTTTGTGCTTGTGTTTGATGGATAGGCGAGAGGACAACAACACAGTGAGAGGCAACGGCAACACATGACGGGGAAAATATTTCAAAACAGTTGGTTATTAAAATCTGTCAAAAAGAGCTTTGTCACAAATCGACGTGGAACGTGGACATGTTTAGGACTGTCGCCACCTCGAGTTGTGGGTCCATACACCGACAGCCTTTGAGTCTGACCGACTGACGATGTTTGGATTTCTAACATCTCTCCGAGGAGACCAAATGCGACCAAATGCAGAAAATTTGTACTGCTTTGCTATTTAATGCAAAGTATGTAACCCTCTATGTCGATAAAGCTGTGGATAGTCCCGGTAGCTCCAGCGGTCTTGACAAATTAGACCAGTCTGCTCAATTTTGAAGTTATGATGTAGGCATCCAATATGCTTGTCAGAATTCCACCTTGGACTAAATTCCACATAAAGCTCCCATTACAGGTTAGAAGCTTAATATTTGCCTCGTTGTTGTCAGTAAATTAAATTATGATGCAGTACGTTGTATTCTGAATATAGGGAGTAAGCCCGGAGGTGTTCAATTAAATCATATCATACATTTGCGAAGGGGGCAGGGTGGTAATGATGTTATGTGATTAATTTGAGGTAATTCTCTCTACTTCAAATGATAACGAACAACCTTCTGTATAACTCTGAGAGCAATTTTTTTCTTTTCATTTCAAAATTTTGCCAATAGTATACATGGTATCTGTAAATTATTATTTTTGGTCCAGCTAGTCACTATTCAATGTCAAGAATGTGTTCAAGGATGTCGATGTCTCCTAGGACATAAAACACAAGCCTGAGTTCAATAATATCGTGTTTTATTTCTGCCTTGAAGAAACCTACCTTGTTTTCCCTACTGAAATAATTTTGCTGCCAGACAAAAAGTATTTTTCGAATGACCTTGGTATCTGGACCAACTCACAGTTAACCTCTTCGACTCTCCCCAAAAGGAAAATCTGACCTTAAAAAAATATAATAATTTTACCGACCTGCCGACCCTACTTCCTGAGGCAGGGTTGGGTTACAGCCAACGAACATATTTTTAAGGATGGCCCCAGCTCACTCCGCAGGCAGGATGTATTAACCCTATCTGGCCTGGGCGATTTGGGGTGTACCGCAGCCTGGGATGGGAGGGGGGGGGGAGGGCGGAAAGTGCCCCCCATATATTTTTGCTATCGCCAAGGCTAGAGGGCTGAAACATACCACACTATATCTTTGGGTCAAGCTCCACAAGAAAATGTAAAAAAAACAAGATGGCCATCATAATGACGTCACTGTGCCGTCATTTTTAAAAAGAGCGTTTTTGGACGATTTTTCGGTCAGAATTTTCTAATTTTTAGCCCACCATCTGTTCAAATCGCTTTTCGTCCGTGGTCCGTCGTCCGCCCGTCCGTCGTCCGTCAGTCAGTCAGTCAGTCCGTCCGTAAACAATTCTTGTTACCGCAATATCTCAGGAACTACTGCATGGATCTTTTTCAAATTTGGTACACAGGTTCCTCTTGGGGTCTAGTTGTGCAAGAAACCTTTACTGGTCCGATTCGAAAATCCAATATGGCCACCAGGCAGCCATCTTGGATTTCACCATGAAACCTTGAAACCGCTATTTCTCAGGAACTACTGCATGGATCTTTTTCAAATTTGGTACACAGGTTCCCCTTGGGGTCTAGTTGTGCAAGAAACCTTTTCTGGTCCGATTCGAAAATCCAATATGGCCACCAGGCAGCCATCTTGGATTTCCCCATGAAACCTTGTTACCACGATTTCTCGGGAACTACTGCATGGATCTTTTTCAAATTTGGTACACAGGTTCCCCTTGGGGTCTAGTTGTGCAAGAAACCTTTTCTGGTCCGATTCGAAAATCCAATATGGCTACCAGGCAGCCATCTTGGATTTCCCCATGAAACATTGTTACCGCGATTTCTCAGGAACTACTTAATGGATCTTTTTCAAATTTGGTACACAGGTTCCCCTTGGGGTCTAGTTGTGCAAGAAACCTTTTCTGGTCCGATTCGAAAATCCAATATGGCCACCAGGCAGCCATCTTGGATTTCCCCATGAAACCTTGTTACCACGATTTCTCTGGAACTACTGCATGAATCTTTTTCAAATTTGGTACACAGGTTCCCCTTGGGGTCTAGTTGCGCAAGAAACCTTTCTGGCTCGATTCAAAAATCCAATCTGGGCACCAGGCAGCCATCTTGGATTTCCCCATGAAACCTTGTTACCACAATTTCTCGGGAACTAGTGCTTGGATCTTTTTCAAATTTGGTACACAGGTTCCCCTTGGGGTCTAGTTGTGCAAGAAGCCTTTTCTGGTCCGATTTTAAAATCCAATATGGCCACCAGGCAGCCATCTTGGATTTCCCCATGAAATCTTGTTAGCGCGATTTCTCAGAAACTACTGCCTGGATCTTTTTCAAATTTGGTACACAGGTTCCCCTTGGGGTTTAGTTGTGCAAGAAACCTTTTCTGGTCCGATTCGAAAATCCAATATGGCCACCAGGCAGCCATCTTGGATTTCCCCATGAAACCTTGTTATCGCGATTTCTCAGGAACTACTGCATGGATCTTTCTCAAATTTGGTACACAGGTTCCCCTTGGGGTCTAGTTGTGCAAGATACCTTTTCTGGTCCGATTCGAAAATCCAATATGGCCACCAGGCAGCCATCTTGGATTTCTCCAGGAAACTTAGTTATCGTCATTTCTCAGTACTGCATGGATCTTTCTCAGATTTGGTACACAGATTCTCCTTAGGGTCTAGTTTTGCAAGATAGCTTTTTCGGTCCGAATCGAAAATCCAATATGGTCACAAGGCGGCCATCTTGGATTTCCCCATAAAACCTTGTTATCGCGATTTCTCAGGAATTACCGCATGGATCTTCAGTCTAGTTGTGCAAGATGCCTTTTCTGGTCCGATTCGAAAATCCAATATGGCCACCAGGCAGCCATCCTGGATTTCCTCATGAAACTTTGTTATCGTCCTTTCTCAGGAAGTACTGTATGGATCTTTCTCAAATTTGGTACACAGGTTCACCTTATGATCTAGTTGTGCAAGATACCTTTTTCGGTTCGAATTGAAAATCCAATATGGCCACCAGGCGGCCATCTTAGATTTCCCATGAAACTTTGTTATCGTGATTTCTCAGGAAGCACAGACTGGATCTTTCTCAAATTTCGTAGACAGGTTGCCCTTGTGGTCCAGTTGTGCAACATACCTTTTCTGGTCCGATTCCAAAATCCAATATGTCCATCAGGCGGCCATCTTGGATTTCCCCATGAAACTTTGTTATTGCGATTTCACAGAAACTACTGCATGGACCTTTTTCAAATTTGGTACACAGGTTCCCCTTGTCGCCTAGTTGTGCAAAATACCTTTTCTGGTCCGATTCGAAAATGCAATATGGCTACCAGGCTCCCATCTTGGATTTCCCAATGAAACATTGTTATTGTGATTTCTCAAGAAGTACTCCATGGATCTTCCTCAAATTTGGTACATAGATTCCCCTTGTGGCCCAGTTGTGCAAGATACCTTTTTGGTCAGATTAGAAAATCCAATATGGCTGTCAGGTGGACATTTTGAATTTCCCCTTGAAACATTGTTATCGTGAATTCTCAGGAAATATTTCATGGATCTTTCTGAAATTTGGTACACAGGTCTCACATGGGGCCTACTTGTGCAAGATACCTTTTTTGGTCCGATTCGAAAATCCAATTAGTACGGTATTCCCGAGTTGTGACGTTGCATCACAAGTCGGTGGATCAAACGATGTGGCATATTCTATATATTGATTATAGAGAATATCCATATCTTCGCCTTCTATATCAAGGAGTTCAAATAACTGGGAATTAAAATGTATTTCTTCAAATTTTAAATCGGTTTTCTTTAGTTCATGCAGTTGCAAGTGAACTACCCCACTCTTTCGTCTGCTGGCGGGTCAGCTACATGACGGGACGTTACTCTTGTGACACAATGTCACAACTCGACAACTGTAAACTACTGCATGTTTTGATCCAAGGGAAATAATCAGGATTCAGACACTTTCAAATTCGAGGTTTCAACAGTACTGCGTGGACCGGATCCCTTCAGTATTAAGTATTGTACCATCTTACTATTTTCGAGCATGGTATCTTAAAAGAGATATCTCAAACTAGTCCAGCAAACAGAACAGAATTAGCATTCGTTCCTAATTATAAAATCTTAAGTATGCCAAATTGTCAAAGAGATTTTTCTTCGCTTCCAGTACCCAATGATGACACGTGCAAAAAAATAAAAAATACTGCAGAACGAAGACGAAGGATCCTCCGTACATGTACATTCACTTTCAGACTAACTTGGCTCATTTCCCTTGTACTATAACAACCGACATAAGTACAGTTTCTTGAAAGTCCTGAAACTTAGAAGATTATATCTAGTTGTTTTCCAGTGTCCCTTTTTCGATCTTTTACAATCAGATTCAAAATTCTGTAAACAAAATTACAACTCAATCGTCTTAGTAGTAACAATGGACAAAAAAATCCTCTTGTCATTAGCTTACAACTATCGGACAATGGTGGGCGCCAAGATCCTTCAGGATCTCTCGTTTATTTTTGTTTTTTCTTCACAAAAACTGCATGATAAATCAGTAAAAAATAATCTGATATGAAATAAAATAGGTTTTACCCACTTTTCCATAGAGAAGAGCGAATCTTAGAAAGAAATATGACGAAAACATCACTTTTCTGGTACCCCGGATGATTGGCGGATGATAATTCAGATGATCTGTCTTGAATTTTTCACCACCTGAGTATAATTGGTGTATTGATATAATATGACTTAAACGCGGCTTGAATTAGAAACTGGTGCTTCCGGCAGATGCATGTTATTCTAGGAGTCTGGGGTGGCAGAGTTTTCAAAAAATCAAACCAAGAAGAAATTGAGTACAATGCCAGATAACAAAAAAAAGAGAGTAAAAAAAAAAAAAATAAACAAATAAAAAAAAACGTTTTGCAACTGATTCAATCAGCCAGGAGACCAAATTACGGAATTTATAAAACTTATAACCTCCATAAGTGATTATATCAAAATCATCATAAATGATTTACAAAATCATGATATTTTCACCATGGAGTGAAATGACATGTTTTAATTCATTTAGTACTGTCCTTTACTGTGTTAAAATCCTTGATGCCTTCTTGTGCATGTGATATACAATGTACTCATAAACAGGAGATCATATCCTAGATCTATATATGTATTACGTACCAGCTATATCCTTGCATTTCACATTTTCCCCTTCGTTATGTATATTTTTCAAGAAAGTCCAGATATTATTTGATTAATTAGGTATCACCTAAGGCCACACTCGTTTTTGAAGAGCCACACTCATTTTTGTTTACTGTGCAAATTCACAAGTATAACCGTATAAAGTTATCTGATACTCTTTTGAGGATAACCCTGTCATGTTTGTAATAGAAAGGCCCATTCTCACGGTGCGATTTGTAGTAACAACTTGTAGCATACAACTCAGTTGCATCGTGAGAACACTCGTGCGATTTTAGTCGCATGCTACAAGTCGATTGAAATAGGGCAGGTCCTATTTCATGCGATTAGTTGCATGCTACAATCGGGGGATTCCCCCACCGAGTTGTTACTACAAATCGCATCGTGAGAATGGGCCTTTCTATTACAAACATGACATGGTTATCCTCAAAAGAGTATCAGATAACTTTATACGGTTATACTTGTGAATTTGCACAGTAAACAAAAATGAGTGTGGCTCTTCAAAAACGAGTGTGGCCTTAGGTGATCATGTTATCTTCCCTCTGCTTAACTGTTTGTGGCATTTCCTTCCACTAACATTTTTTGGTCAAGTGGGCACCACAAATTATAACTTCTCATAGTTATTGCTTCATGTAGTTGATAACTTTGCTAGGTTATCATTTTTATAACTTCCGTAAGTTGGCCCCCTGCATAGTGTTAGCCAGGAATTGAGATCAGGGTGCCAAAATTCTATTTTTTTTAGAGATTTTCCGGACAACAATGTGTCTACTTTCTATTTTTTTCATGTTAAATCTGCTAAATTTAGGGTGCCAAAATTCAAAACAGGGTGCCGAAAAACACCCTGTCACCCCTCAGGCTAACAGCCTAGTCCTAATACTAGTATCCATGCCTGTGACTGATATGTAGGATATATCTCCTCTATCATTTTCATCTGCTTACATTCAGTTGCCTATCAAGACCGGCTCACACACAACACAGTCAGTACAGAATGTGGAACAGATCAAGGAATGTCTGATCAACGTGAGCAAACACAAGTTCTCGCTGGTCATCAACGGACTGACCAAGACCCTCCAGTCTGTTGACAGCACGGTAAGTACATTGTATACCTATACTGTACCATCTATCGTGGTTTTTATGGTGAGTGATCACTCGTGCTCTCCATAAATCTTCCGACTTTTCCATCCGGAGAGCTTTTCATCACACTCCTGGAAACTGTGAAAGCAATAGAGAGAGATTTGAAGGGAATGCAGTGCCTGATCCAGGCCATTTTTGAACCTGTTATAACGGGTTTGTGCACCATGAATTGGGGCGCCCAAATGAAAAAAAAATATATATTTTTTTTTTAGCAAATTCCCTCTCTCAACAGGCTGAAGCCTATATACTATGCAAGTACTATTGCCAAATATTAAGCTATCAGGCTGTATTTAGACCATTTAATACTCTTACAGCTCCCATGGGCTTCGACAGTTCTACATCGCGTCCTATATTTCACTATAACTTCTCACACTCTGCGCCATGTAAGGGTGCCCAAACTAAAAGTGTAGATCAGGCCCTGGAATGGTCACTCTCACACTACTCCCACAAAACCAAATCCAGGAGAGTGATCCATAGCTCTCGCAGATTTTACAAACACGAGAGACTGCCAATATAGCATTAATACAAGCATTTCTGGCCATTCGATATAATGACACTCAACAGCTCATTCATTACATGGTGTACTGAAGGTTGGCTGTTAAATTGACCAATCATGATTCCCATGGTCTTTGTTCATGTTGTTATGACCCCCCCAGTCAACTTTTGCATGCAATGACAGTGTTAGACATTCAAGCAATCACAAAAGTGATATATTGTGTCCTGGTGGTGCTCACTGAGGGTCCAATTTTCAGGGATTTGGAGTACATGAAGAGGCCTACAGTTGAATTCAGATTGTATTACATTTAAACCTCTCGATAAGGCTATTGTTGGGGGACCAAAATTGAACTGCCTTATAGACTTTCCGCGGGTTGAAATTATATACCTTTATGAATTTGGGGGACATGATAGCGTACACTTCATATCAGAATCTACGCTATATTTAGGCATTCTTATAGTGAAGCTACACTGCATTATCATGTCATCAATAGATATGTGTTTAATTGGTACCGATATATGATCAGTAGGTTAGGACATGGCTGTTTTGATATTGGTCTGGGTATCAGCATTCGGGTCTCGGATTGAGACATTGAGGCAACCCTGGCTCCGCTGATGCCTGCGCCAATATCAAAACAACCATGTAATAATCCATTGTGTGTCCCAACAAATCCGTTGAAAATGTTTTCTTCAATTTTTCGAGAAATTGAAATTGTTGTGTTCTGAAACTTACTTCACTGGTACAATGCAAGTATTATAGAATTCAGTCAAAATATTATCAAATAATACCCAATAGAACTATATACTATACTACTATATCTAAGTCACTATTTTCATTGGGGAAGGGCTAAAAAACACTCCTATTTTTACATTTTATCTATCTTTCCACTTTTTCTCATCGCCAGCGTATCATAGGTCCTGAGGCAGAGAGGAATTACTATGAGTCTCAGCTAATAATCCTGGATACTCTTGAGAAGGTGCTCAACTCAGTGAGTATAAGTTTTTTTTGCAATATCCCCTCTAATAATTCAATCCCACTATCGAAATTCTATCATCCCCAATTTTGGGGGCAAAATTCAATCCGCTGTTCTAATAAATTTGGTCAATCTCTAAAATTTTTGAAATAACGAAGAATCAATGGATTATCTGCATGATTTCGGACTAGTTTGTTCTAATCTTTGTTCTAATAAATTTGATCACCCCCAGATTTTATGATGGGAAATTGCCCTCCTGTGATTGAATTATTAGAGGGATTACCGTATGTGTCAGAGTTTCCTATTATTGTCCTGTTGTAGCCTGTTTGCATGCAGTAAATCCTCTAAGAATTCAGAGGAAGAGAAATCTTCTGATTTCCTAAAATCAGGGGCTGATCAAATTTATTGGTATGGGAAGTTGATAAAATGGTCCACAATCATGCAGTTCCGGTTAATCAATTATTCCTGTATTATTTTAATGATTTTAGGGGGTGGTCAGATTTATTAGAATGACATAATTGAGGGTGATCAAAATCCAATACGGTGATTGAATTATTGTTGAATACATGACTTGCCGGTCGTCTGAAAATGGCAAAAATGGAGAGTTATTGCCCCTTTTCCAGGAGCAAGAAACTCATACAGCAATGCCTTCAATATGGGCCTCGGGGAAAATCACTGTCATAAGTTTATAGACTGTGTCAGAAGCTGACAGGGACCTGAATTATCACTGAACTGTTCTAGAGTGAAAGAAGTCTGAAGAAATCATGTAAAAAATCATTTGAAATAACTATTTCAGGCAATTTTCAGTCCGTGCCTATACGTACAGCATGCATAAGGCAAAAGTTTACTCGTGGTTCGCATTGCACTAAATGGGAGGAAACATGGCGGTTTTTGCTATTTTTCGACGACCGGCAAGGCGTGTATTTACCATGAATGTAATTTGTTGAACAATGCATTATAGTGAAATTTAGAATGGGGGCCAGACCAAACAGGGGCCTGTCACAGTGTATAGTGTCGCTACCCTATTTCTTATAATTATTCAGATGGCAAAACAATAGGCAGACAAACAAAAAACATATATTTGTTTCTGGATGATTGAAACAAAATATATCGGCAGGTGCCCAATTTTAGGCCTTAAATATTCCCTCTTCAATTTTCATTCCAAAACAAAATTCTGAAAAAAGCTGACGAATGTGTGAGACAAAGAATAATGGCAAATTATTTGCTTGGGCATGACCTCTCAGACCACCCTGTAAAATTTGTTCTTTTGTATTTTCAGCAACCGAAAGACACTTCAAGGTTTGATGAAACCAAGTATGTGAAACTGTTATTGCCAGAGATGTGCAAGGTAGGTTGACGTCTGGAATTTGTTCGGACCTCCAAAACGGAAAAGTCACCAACTAATCGTGTTAATAATATAGTATTTCGCTTTGGGCTTGAGATAGAACCACATGATTCAATTTACTCTTAGCAGTCACAATATTTAATTTACCTACACTGTTTAACAGGTAATAGTTAAAAACAAGACGTGGAAGCCGTAATTGTCGCCTATTGTCTCATGAGACTGAGGGAAAAATTCGGCACATATTATGAGAAATAGTGTACATTATATTTAAGCTGGGTTTTTGGTGATCTCTTGTATTTTTAGGTTTTGAATAACCAGACAGAAAACCCTCTGACACCTCATTTGAAAGCTCTGGCCTCGAAAGTCCTGTTCGCTCTGAGCCTCAATAATTTCACAGCTGTTTTCAACAGGATTTCAAATAGGTAAGATACAAGGGGGGAGTTTTGTTCAATGTCACACTCAACATGCTCAAGGTTATTTCACTCACATGGTGACAGCTAGTTTTAGAGGTGGAGGAAGCCTGAGTACTTGCAAAAAACCGCCGCCCGTCGGCAAGTAACTGTCAAACTTTCACACATGTACCAGTGGGGCACCATGGATACAAGCATGCTGTGTGTGTTTCACCAGAATTCTATCGAACTAGAAGTATGACTCTGCCTATTCGCTTTCCACGGCAGCATCCCTAGTCTCTTTCGTCGTTGTACCTAAAAATAGCTTACATTCGACTGGCATTTGCTGCTTGCTGGGAGATATATCGCTCGCTTGAAACATGTGAAAATTGAAGCCAAAGGGCAAACATTAAATCTAACAGCTACATAATTTAATGCCTTTGCGGAATGGAACACATCTCAATGCTGTTTATTGGGGTAGTGTGCCGGACAGGATCCGATGTGCCATCCTACTAGTTTGATAGACTGCTGGTTATATCACTTATGATGTATGTTTATCTCTCTAAAATCTGGGACACTTACATGGATAATCTAAACCTCTACAGACCATAATATCTCTGATAGCTCGTGTTTATTTAATCAACAAGATCAAGGTGAATAATTATTTTACGCTAAGCCTCTCCTCTCCCCCAAAGTCTTTCGCTTCTGGTCCCGGCACCTCATTCTGTAATAAAATATATCTATAGAGTTTTTTTTCGAATTTTTTATTTTTTTAGCAAAGTTTTTCTCTCTGTTGAATATTCATTCAGCCTTGTATTTGTCTGTAATGTTACGTCGTACGTTAGAAGGGGCTGTTAACTGTGATGACTATCATGACATGAAACGGTGCAATGGAATAAATGTTTTGGATTTGGGATATGTTGCAATACGATGCAAACTCTACCAATGTCCTGAACATGCTATAGCAGGGCTCTTGTGGAAAAAAAAAAAACGCTGAAGAAAATTAAACACTCCTCTGTTTTTATTGAGCCTGTAGCTTTAGCTGCGGAAAGCTCGATATAGGGAGCTTACTAAACCCATCTGCTTCCCTCGGTGACATGCTCCCACCTCCGGTACACCAAGCTCCACCCTCTGTCTCCAAAGCTAACAATCGCCCGACCCTCATATATTGCGTTCGAGCTTATTTTTTATACGCCCGCCAAAAGGCAGACGTATTATGTGATGGCGGTTTCCGTCTGTGTGTCCGCCCGTCCGTCTGTCCGTCCCTCGTGTCCGGTCTATATCTGGGACAGTTTTCTATCTACAGTTCTAATTTTTGGTGAGTGGATACCCTACGGGGAGACGATGTGTCGCGTACCAAAATGAAGGTCGAGGTCAGAGGTCAAAGGTCACTGGCCTAAAAAACAGGAAATCACTGAAGTGTTCGTGCCCAGTCTATATCTGTGAACGTTTTCTATCCACAGTTGCAATTTTTTGTGAGTGGATACGCTAGGTGGAGACGATGTGTCGCGTACCAAAATTGAGGTCGAGGTCAATGGTCACTGTTGCCTAAAATCAGGAAATCATTGATCATTGACAATTTTCTATCTACAGTGCTAATTTTTGGTGAGTGGATGCCCTAGGGGGGAACGATGTGTTGCATACCATATGTAGGTCGAGGTCAAAGGTCTGTGACCGAAAAATCAGGAAATCATTAACAATTTCAAATTTTTTGTGAGTGGATTCAATAGGGGGAAATGAGGTGTCGCATACCAAAATATAGGTCAAGGTCGAAGGTCAAAGGTCACTGTGACCCAAAAATCCGGAAATTAATAAAAAATAACATTTTGTGTCGGTAGATACATGGGGGGGACACAATGTGTCACATATCAAAATGTAGGTCAAGATCAAAGGTCAAGGTCACTGTGATCCCAAAATCATGAAATTGCTAAAAATCATGATTTTTTGAGTCCATTGAGAAATTACGGGCAGCCTTTTTGTCAGGTACCAAAATTCAGATCCAAGTCAATAGTCAGGTCAAAGCTCAAGTGTGACCTAAAATTAAAAATCAAGAAATCATTAAAAATTACTAATATTTGGTGAGTGGATTCAATAGGGGAATATGAAGTGTCGCATACCAAAAATTATGTCAAGTTCAACGTTCACTGACCCCAAAATCAGGAAATTATTAAAAATAACATTTTTTTGTGTCAGTAGATTAGGGGGACATGATGTGTCATATACCAAAATGTAGGTCAAGGTCAAAGGTCAAAGTCATTGTGACCCCAAAATCATGAAATTGGTAAAGATCATGAATTATTGTCCATTGAGAAATTACGGGGAGATGGTTTGTCATGTACCAAAATTTAGGTCAAGGTCAAAGGTCAAAGCTATTGTGACCCCAAAATCATGAAATTGGTAAAAATCATGAATTATTGTGTCCATTGAGAAATTACGGGGAGATGGTTTGTCATGTACCAAAATTTAGGCCAAGGTCAACAGGGTATGAAATAGACAAACAAATTTTAGTTGCCCATCGGCAATCACGGGCAACCAACACATTCAAATGCATTGCAATTTGGACAGAATTTGGTTGCCCAAAGGAAATTTAGGTTGCCCCGGGCAACCGGGCAAAGGGCTATTTCGCACCCTGGTCAATAGTTAAGGTCACTGTGACTCCAGAATCAAGAAATCTTTGAAAATTACTTTGTTTTGTGTCTGTAGATTCATTAGGGGGACATGTGTCTCGAACCAAAATGTAAGTCAAGGCCGAACGTCGAGGCCACTGTGACCCCCAAAACCATGAAATTCATAAAAATCATGATTTTTGTGTCCATTGATACATTGACGGAAGACGATGTGTCATGTACCAATATTTAGGTCAAGGTCCAAGGTCAAGGTCACTGTGACCCCAAAATCAGGACATCATTATGTCACATTTTCATATGCCTGTCGAAGACGAGGTCATGTAATGCGGTGTTGCGTTCTGTCCATTCAGCCATTAACATTTGTTGTCAATGCGATATCTCTAGTTTCAAGGTATGGAATGGTATCAAATACCTTACTCGCATGGCGAAGAGGAGCCATACATCAATTTGTCAAAGATCAAGGTCACAGTCCCCCAAAACTGAATCAAGTTTAGCTGACTGTGTTGGGTTGGAATATTCAGAGTTCTCTCCCCTACATGTATATGGCATGTGTCCTGTGGAGATGTCTCCTGTGTTTGAAACAGCTACATTTAGTTAAACTGTTGCAAAATAAAAACCATACATTTACTAATTTAACGGGGAGAGGGGTCTTTTATGAACTTCATACCTGTTTATCAACTCAAGAACAACGGTTTACTTCATCACTTTCTTCTTCCTTCATGAAAAATTCTCTTGTCTGAAAAAAATTCATTTTCAGGAAAACTACTATTTTCTTGCGTTTGACTATTGTCGATTTCAGTGTGGGATATTTGAGCACTCGTTACTTGCTCCAAGGTCAACTAGTTTCCAAGAGTTAAGCTCATTTCAGTTGATCATTCAATTTTAGATGTGATATATGTTACATTCTCAGAAGCACAAAACTGTAGACCTTTCTCTGGATGGCTAGCTACCAATTGGAATCAAGGCTATTAAACAACCTTTTAATTTGGACCAATGTAATTCCAGATATATGGGCGTATATTGAAGCCCCTTGGGCTCTTGTTTCCATATATCTTGGCAGAAAGTTGAAATTTGTGTGTAGTCTGCAATGTTGGTACATGTATAATTCTGCTACCCCCTCAATGAACCGCAGCTCCAAAAGGTCTTGATTTATCAGGCGGAGCCCATGTTTATCATTTTAAAGGCCTTTCACCAGAAGCAAAAGTGTTTATTTGTTGGGTCTAACATGTCTAATGACTGGTGTTGTTTCCTTTGCAGTTTGTGTAAGCCGAGGTTGGCCGCTCTCAATGCATCTTGTGAAGATTTGCCCGACGCTTCAGATCTGGAACTGATAGAGCATATTAACGTGGACTGTTTAAGACTGATGAAACTTCTGAATGGTGAGTGTCCTGTATGTGGCTGTGGAAATGCTGTTTTCAAAAAAAGATTTTTTTGTGAATGATTTGCCACTGTTACTTGTGGTTGAAATCAGACAGGTTTTCGCAGCTGCTGTACGGTAAATCCCCTAATAAATCGATCACCGGAAGTGATATTGGATATAATTGATATGCTCGTGACCCAGAACCCTATCGAATCTGAACCCGATTGGGTGGAATTAATTTATGCAAAACCATTCACCTTGTGTATCTCGGATACCATTTCGCTGTTCAGTGTGAAATTCGGTATAGATCATCGATACATCAAGAAACTTTTTGACCGAATCAGTTTTGCTGATTGGGTGGAAACTTTGGCAGCCATCTTTATTCAAATTCTTTAATGATGTATATCTCTGATGTTATGAAAGTGTTTTATACGAAACTTGGTATACAGCATTGATGTATCAAGGGATTTGCATTGACAACGTCAGTTCCTCTGAGTGGTGGGAAGGATGAGCAGCCATCTTTAATTTATGCAAAATCATTAATGATTTCTATCTCTGATACCACTCAAGTGCTTGATGTAAAATTTGGGATTGGGGTACTAACATTTCAAAAGTTCCTTGTAGACAACATAATTTGAATGAAAACAAACGAAACAGATATGCCAATATTTGTGTCATTATTTTGTTATATTTTACCTTTACCACAAATAAAAGACTTTATCTGTTCTACAGAATGTGTGCTGAGATTAAAGTCCCTCAAGTCGAAGCAAGTTTTTTCTTCCCTGGCGGTTCATCTTGAAAGGGTAAGGGATTTATACTTTACAAGTAATGAGATGTTGAAAGTTTTTCTTATGGAGTATTGTTACACCTGTCACTTAAAAAAAGTTGCTGGTAACCCTCCCCTCTCTCCCTCTCCCCCCTCCCCCCCGGAGTAAGGTACCTAATTGCCACCACTGTATGAGCTGTGTGCCTTAATCTGGTGGTGTCGCTGGTTCAAATCCCACATGGGACTCAATGAATTTTCAGCACTAGAATCTGTGCTATACTTTAGTGTAATATCAAAATAAGGAAAATACTGTTACATGTATATGATCACTTTCTATATGACCAACGATATCTTTATAATTTCACTGTGTCTGGTATTCAATTGAATTGTGTGTCTAATGTCATTTTAGGCGATTTGGAATTGGATGGACAATTACCCGGAAGAGTTCACAGACCTACAAAAACGACCAAATGAGGAGCTTCAAGGTACACTTATTTATACCTGACATTTCGTAAGTTGGAAATTAATATGCATAATGCCCTGGAATTCATGTGAAACGCGGATGCAGCCATATGGATGCATAATTTCATAGTGGTGTGGGGTAGCAGGTCTCCCATCTTGTCAAGGCTGATCAGTCAAGGCCTGTCACATTCTATCATAGTCCACCATAGTTCAATCCTGTTATATCCCAGACCTATTATATTTCTGACATGTTGCAATGCCTGTGAGTATATTTGATGGGGTATCACTGTGGACACGTCACATATGCAGTTCAAAGAGCTGTTTTTTGTTTTATGTTGGCATGGTTGGGAGTTGGTTCCCCCTGATCTATGTAATTCAGAGGTCACAATAAATTTGAATTGTATTCAATGGATTTTTATAGAAACTCCTATAAATTTGCTGTTCTTTTGATAAATTGATTGGTCAATTCAAATCTTCTAAAACATATCTAGCATTTTCATTGGCTTGTAGAGAAAATTGTAAGAAAATTCAACCAATCGCAGAGCTTCTCTGACAGATCATTGAAATTATTGAAGTCAAGTCTGGTTTATTATTATAATTCCCCAACAGACCCCCGTCAGGGAAAATAGCAAATTTTGCTGTTTGCCCGTCTGTGTTTGTGTCACAAATTCTTGTTACCACAATAACTTCGAAAGCATTTAGTCAATTTTCACTGAAGATGTATATTGGGGAAATATCTCTCAGGCTATTGAATTTCAGGTCAAAGTTCAAGGCCACAGCACCCTGAAACTGAACCTAAAATTAGTCATTCTGTATCTTGAGTCATTGTTGAGGAAACTCCTCTTAACTTTTCAGATTTGTTATCCATCTGATCGTAAAGAGGCCTATTTCAGGTCTTTCATTTTACGGGGCTGATTTAAGGTTAAAGCATACAATAAGCTTCGTCAAAATGCGAGGCCTGCTATTTATTTGTTTATATCAAATCCCTTCAGAATTGACAAAAGCTTTGTCTGTACTCTATCTTGAGGTATTGTTCATGTTATACTGAATTGTATGGCTGATCTGATCACTGTTTATATCTTGGTGTTTTGCTCTGTTGTAGAGTGCTGTGACAAACTGTTCGAACAATTCAATAATTTTGCCGAGACGTCCAAGAGGAAAGCAGCTGTGTGGCCCTTCCAGATGATGTTACTTGTCTTGTGTCCCGTGAGTACAGCGATCAGTCATGACTAGACCATCCTTGTCAACTATACTTGCATCTTTAGTTAGCAAAACCCATCGTTCCTTCAAGGTACCTGTTAGACTAGGAATGAATTTTCTTCAGTCCACTTTTAATACACAACACAGCGATTTACCAAATTTAAGATATTAACGGTTCTATAGTATAGAAAATGTAAAATGTAAATGAAAGTAAAGTGTTAAGTGTAAATTAAAGTAGGTTTATATTGCTACATGATAAAATACCAGGTTGGTTAAGTTGGGTGGGAGTTGTCAAACTTGATTTACTCAGGATGTTTGAGCAGTGATGTCTATTTCCAGAAAATCCTTGAAGAAATCAACAATGCTGACAATGGTGCTCCCTGCTCTCTCCAACATCTGAAAAAGGTTGGCCCCATTTTTGTGACTCTGTATAATCTCACTCAATATCATGGCGTGTCTGGCCTAAATTTTAAATTTAATTTTTTCCTAAACAAGGGTGAGATAAGCTTAAAAATTAGTATCATTTCCTAAAATTTCAAAATACAATATCTGTTTACTATATCAACCTTAAGATTTAAACATTTTGGACACAGTGTTGGAAATTGAAAATCGGTCATTTGTGTAGTTCTGTGGTTTGCTCTATCCTCAATTCATGTTGACTTTTGTTACACAGAAACAGTTCATCGATGAAGTGAAGAAGGCGATTTATGCTCACCACGGCAGCTCAAGACAGCTGACAGAGGGTGCTGTTGTCACCTGTGTTCGACTCTGTAAAGCCTCCACCTACATTGATCAGAAGGACAGACTAAATGTCTTATTCTCGCTCGTACAGACAGTCATCCAAGGTCTCAAGGTATTCATTACAGTATTGTTGACCCCCAATGCTGCCTCTCCGAGCTGAGGCATCTGATCCATGTTATTTAGATAGTGAGGTCCCAATATCCCAGCATACCATTGATTTCATGCTCCAGTGATCCGGGGCATTCACAGACTGGGTCCCTTCGATAGTACTTACATATATCCCTATTCTAATATATGGGGGAAAGTTTTAAACCCGTTCACTGCTGACCGAATATATTCGTAGTGACTATACCGCTTCCATTTGCTTAGCCGGCATGGTTCTCTTATTTTTCAGAATCTCCTGTTCAACCCCAGTCCCAGTAAACCGTTTGGTTTTTCTATTTCCAGAATCTCATGTTCAACCCCAGTCCGAGTAACGTGTTTTGGTTGTCCTATTTTCAGAATCTCCTGTTCAACCCCAGTCCCAGTAAACCGTTTTCCAGGAACCAAAGCATTGTGGGCCAGGACTTAGATCTGGTCATCGACTGTTTTGTCTCGTGTTTCCGTATCACGCCTCACAACAACGACGTGCTGAAGGTGTGTCTGAATCCAAACTCACCATCATTGTACCACTACGTACTGGTCAACGCCCTCTACAGGATCATTGCTCAGGTACGGAAATCCTTTCTACAGTGACAACAAAATTTGGGTATCGGCCATAGGAATTGCCCTCGAATTGGATGATTTCAGACTTCTTTTTTTTTTAAATTGTCAGTTCTGTCTGAAATGGCCATACAGGCATATTTTTGGTAGGGGTAGTTAAATTTCAGATTTCTTAGGTAGACTTCCTAAAGCAGGGCCAGTTCTGCTTTCCTGTAGTGAACAGGTAAATGCATAAACTTATATTCCTGTAGCCAAACCATGACAATGCCAGGAATTGACAACTCTGGAAACTGACCCAGTTTTAGGCACAAAGTTTAAATGTACAGTATAGTAGATCAGTGCTACAAATTTACACCACACAAATCTCTGTTAATCAGGTAGTATCAAATTCCATTGCATGTGTTTGTGTAACACTCCACTGACAAACATTATGTGATCTTTACATTTAATGTCTATTTCTATGTTGTCACAGCCCCGTCTGCCCTGGTGGCCTCAGATAACGCTGATCTACGGGAAGGCAGCGGAACTTCGTAACATGTTCACGGACACGTTGAACAAATTCACCCAAGGTTTCCTTAGTCATCCGAATATCGTGAAAATGTCCCAGGTCAGTATGCGTATAATTCATACACGGCAAGAGTTCCCTGTCGGTAAAAACCGTATGTGCATTTTTGAGTCGTCACATTCTTTCACAATTCGAATCAGCCTTGGTAGATCGGACCACCGAAAACATTCAAATCTGAGGTGTAAATGTCATCTAAAACTCTACAAACCAGAGACGAGCCGATCAGAACATACCCAGTGCCTGTGTTTAGGGGGATGTATTCTCTCAGTAGTTAGGTGACGTTTCGTGTCTATTCATAAGTTCTTTTGGAACAGAGCTGGTGGGCTGATAAATCAAGGCGAATTAAGGCTGCCGTAATGTGTGCAGCCTTATTGGATTGGCTTGTGGACCAAAATCGGGCCAAGGTCGCCTTGCCCAGAACATTGCAAAAAAACAAAGCAGAGTTGAGACTTACAGTTACCGTGCCAAATTTGAAGGACATATTGAGCTGGAAACTTGAAACTCAATTTTATGGTGATTGCGACTAACAAAATTTTCTCAGCTTGGTCTATAATTGTCCCCCTGATGCACAAAAGGCTAAAGGCATGGGGCCGAAGTTGAACTATCGTTTCTGGACAACAACTTTACAAAACTCAAACAGATTATTTCCAAATTTGGTTTGTGAGTAAATTGCCTCAAGATCTCGCTTCGGATTTGCTTTGGTGCCGATTTCCATTTAGGTGGCACCACCTGTGAGTCGAATTAAATTTTGTTTGCTGACAATAGCTTTTAAACCTGAACGGATTTTTCCCAAATTTGGTATGTTGGTACCTTGTCTAAAGATCTTGCTTGAGATTGTTTTTTATGCTGATCTGCTTATAGATGGTGCCACCTGGGGGCCAAATTAAACTTATTATACATGTATATCTTTTTACAGATTATAATATGGATTTCTTTTCGTGTGTTGATATCTTATGATAGAGTATAATCTTGATGTCATTTGACAGAGTATTACGAGGGTGACTGGGTTGAAGTTGACCAAGACGACAGAAGAGTCGGTCAGCTATAAGGAGCTCTTACTGTGGATTGTCCGACTTATCAATGCTGACCCATATCTCATGTTACATGTGAGTGATGTGATTTTTTTTGGTTAAGTTACAAATGTATACCAAAGGATGTGAGTCTGCCTTTCAACGAAACATTT
>JAVTVY010003137.1:0-33011 GCA_036873755.1 Hanleya hanleyi | reverse complement strand
GGATGTGATTCTAGAAGAGTGCACAGATGCGGTATTCCAGAGAGGCGACTCGATGAGGAGACCCACTAATACTGGACAATAACAGCCATCGTCAATACCCGGGCCATGGAACACGAGCGATCCCGTCGGAACCTGGGACGGCTCTTCAGTTTGACAGTGCTGGTCAACGTGGCAGTCCTGACCCTGGTACTGAGGCAATGACACCCTTATCAACACGGCTAAGAACCGCTCTTTTGAGGCCACCTATTTCTTCCGAAAGAGAGAAGGCTAACTAGGCAAAGATTCTGTGCTAAAAATAGCATTGGCTAGAGGATTGAATGAGCGAACAACATCGCAGGAGTGCAGGTCAACCATTGTATTATCCTCACTGTTACATCATATCCAAGCTGAATAGGGCGCCCTATGCATTTTGTTGTGTCGATCAACAAATAACCATCATTGCATTAGACGCCATCGACGTTAAATGAAGGACTGGTGTGCCAAACTGACGAAGAAGAATGCCACATCTGTAACAATCTCCACGGTTCACTGGGTGTTGGGGGTTGCTTCTGGGCCCATGTCATCTGATCCAATTGACTGATTTGGGCCACGGCCGTCTTCTACAATGCACGACCTGTAATGGTGAAGGGTTGGTCGAACAGGTGGATTTTGTCGGTCTGGTAGAAATAACACAGTTACTCTGTGTCTTTATAGGGTAGAATGTACACGAAACCTAGATAGAGGTCAAATGATGTGGCTTGACGTAGACGGATAGACAGAGGATTTCGACCAGGAGGAAATTGTACAGATCTATTAGAGGACACTGGTGATGGAAACATTGTCGGATCCTAGACCAGTGGCACCGATACATCTCACTCACTCGATGGGTATCGGCTAGGACCTCAATGGGAACGTCCTTTGGGGTTGTCCGCAAAGTGCACGAAGTGTGTTTTCGCATGGGTAAGTCTGTTCACGCGTTGGATGACAGGTGAATGCATCGCTGAAGGTGAAGTGGTCAGGGGATGGTTGGGCAACCCAATGCTGGGGTCTATGGACTCCCTCATTCATCCATGCCTGTATCATGGGGTGTCGTCCATGACATACACGTTGATGGCGTCGCAGTTGACTGGCCGTTTGACGCGGGTTTCACGATTCTCACGTGCCTCCGTCGCTGTCTCCTGAAGTAACCATTCATGGCACCGCAAATCATCCGATCATTGAAAAGGCTGTCGGCATATGGTACAGGTATATTGGGCAACAGGGCCGTGGCTAGCAGAGTCATGGCGTTGTAAATTGTCCAGGTGATAAAATGTCTCCCTGCAGATTGTACAGGTAGGCTGGATGAAAGGAAGCAGGACGCTTGGCTGCTCGACACTGGGTCTACAGGCTCCTCCACCCTCAAACACGTTGATGGCGTCTCAACTGACTAAGGCGTTTGAGGCGGTGTCCACAATCATCAATTTCCAGATGTGAGGGGCCGTGGCTGGCAGATTCATGGCGTTGTAAGTTGTACAGACGTGTACATGACTTCGAGCAGGTCGTACAGGTGAACATCGTCGTGGTTGACAGAGTATCTGTTGAAACAGGCCAGAACGTTCGCTGTATCAATCACGTGAGTGATACCACCAGTTAAAAACCATGACCTTATTTGTTAGGGAATGGAATCTGGACGTATTGAATCAAATTTCATGACTCTTTAACTCGAAGTGTCGGATCGACTTTTCGGCTCTCAAGAAAGGGGAAATGTGGTGTGGTCCATGGAAGTCATGATTGTGGCTTAGTTGTGTGGACATTTAAAGATTCGACCACAATCCGCATATGGATGCGTGGGTACCTCATGGTGTGCACGTTTGTGGCGGTGTAAGCAATACAGTAGAGTAAATGGCTTGTAATATCATGATAGATTTTCTACTGAAACGTAACAGAACGCTCACATTATAGGGCTAGCTAACTTTGTTAGTAAAACCGGTTCAAACCCATTTCAGTGTATACGCCGTAACCCCTGTGGTATTCTCTAGTAGGCGTGAACAGAATCGTTGGAAAAATTTACGGAGATTCCCCTTTTTCAGCATGTCAAGGAGACAGGCGTAACCCATAAACATCCAAGAGCTGGTAAGTGCATGCGCGCCTGATTTTGAATTCCACTCCTGACTCCTTTTTTCTTTTCTTTTTTAATTTGGTGCTAATGCTGGCATAGGTCATAGGTCTAAGGAAATTCGGACGCGGAAATTCTTTAATGGACGGCTGCATGTTGAATGACGGACTAGACGCGTGTATATTGTACCTGCTGTAATACTGTATATGTATACATCCTTTTACCTACTGAAATAAATCGCTGGGCTGAATGTCCAACTGCTGAAACATAGAGTGCAGCGAGAGATTCGTCGGACTCATCGTAGAAACTTCGGCGATTCTGGAGATATTGACGATCTTGGCTTTCACGTACAAGTACGCATGGACTAAATCCACGTAGGCCATACCCATATTGTTGATGATCAACTAGATGAGGTCTGCCACTGATGCTGGGGAGAGGGAGATGTTCCATCCATTGCCCCTGTTCGGTATTGGTCTACGTCGACGGGTCCATCCAATCAAATTCACTGGTGGTAGGGGGGCACGATTCTGGGTGGATGTTTACTCAATAAAGTCCCAGGTCTTCGATGTGCGTCGTCGTTTTGTCGGTCATCGACTGGTGCGAGTGCTCGTTGTGTTCTTGCGGCAAATGCACCATCCGTTGTTCTTTGGCCCTTGCTGAAGCGTACGGTCACGTTGGGCTTCAGGATCACCCGGAACTTTTGGTTACATTCTTCGTAATTTATGTGCAGTTAATCTGCAAACGTGAAGATACTTTCACCTTCCAAGGTTCTGCCCTTGATGAGGCCGGAGAAAGCCTGGATGAATATTTTGAGCGTATGGTTCTAGACTTCAGTTGCAGCGATGTTATAGGTGTTGCCCTCGTACACGAATTCGTACCACGCCGTGTCCTGTTTCATGTTGTACCATTTGTAAAGGTTGTTTGCATATCCACTGTGTCACATACCCAAAGCCCAGAGAAAAGTAAGGGGAGATTATCTACGTGATGTAATGGGCTAAAGTATTGTTGGAAAACACCACAGCCGATCTAATATTTGACCGTGTGAGGAAAAACATGATGAATGAGCCACTGACCATTCTCTTCGCTTAAATATACTCATCTCGGATGGGGATCGTGACGGACGAGGAGCGTGGGCGAGGATCAGGGATCTCCATCCGCGTGTTGCTTGAGCTGGGGTCACGGGCGTCTTATGTTGCTGCTGCATCTAGGTCCATCGCTGAGGATTCCCAACCCTTGCGCAAAAGCCTGCCATCCTTTGCCTGAGATCGTCATCAGAACAATCAGTAAATCCAGCATGTTGGAGCCAGAACCACTCGGTTCTGACCTGGTGTTCCCCTATTCGTTCCAGGGCATGTAGAAATTGTCTATCAACCGCTCCAGCAACAAGCCACCTCCGAGCTGGAACAAGGCGGGTAGGCTCTTCGTGACATCTTCTTAGGCCCAATGCCCATCTGATGTTGTACGTCTGGTAACGGTGGCTGTGGGACACGTTGTGGCGGTGACCGTGAAAGCGTCTGATTGCCTTGACAGTAGGCGGGATTTGAAGCAGACGCGGTTCATTTTTAGTATACTTCATCGTCGACCGAAGAGTCCACCAAGTTCGGGCCCTAGACCGGGGGCAGCCAAATGCAATAAGAGTTTGTTACCCCTCCCATTTTATCCTTTCTTTTGAATATCTCCGGAAATTGCGTTGACCCGTACAGTGGGTACGGCTGGAATACATTAGGTCACGAGTTTGGATTAACTGGCCGCGTATTCGGTTCAGGTTGAGAGGGTAGGTACGCACAGACAAGGGGAGAAAACAACAGCAACAACAAGGATGACACGTCAGTCATTTTATTATCTCCTCCATCACAGTATACCCAATCTTGGGAACGGCTTTGGATATATTTAAATAATGCTTTTGTCCGAGGTTTGACCCCTCATCATTTCGGTTTGTACTGATGGTCTCCCCTGAAAAGATCCGCGCCCGCAACCGGTGATGGCCGGGGATGGCTTGCTTCAGGTCGATGAACATATACACAGTGGGGTCGTCGCATCTTTAAAGGCTTCCAGTACAAACTGTGTGCGATCGGGGTATGTTTATCTCATCGGATGCGAACAGTTGAGTGATTGGGTATTTAAAAAACACTAGGTAATGAGCATTAGCTTAGCTTAGCATTAGAGTATTCTTGCATTTACCATGTTTACCCCAAGTTGAGGTGTTTAATTCGTCAGACGCCATCGATGCTCATCCATTAACATCAGATGAGTTACTTATTTGAGCTAATCTGTCATCACAGCTGCATAGGTAGCGTATCTAATTCCGGTCAAGCCGGTGCTAGGGGCCGTGTGGTTACTTCATAGTTCCACATAAACAGTTGCAATAAAAGCGCGACTGGGATACCAAGGCTACGTCCTAGAATTCATCGTATTCTAGTCTGATGTGAGGTGCCGAGGTAGACTTATCTGTGGAGTCATATGGTTGCATTTTATTCACCAGACGTCGTCAATTGTCTCAACCTCGTAAGTATCATCATTTTCTGAACAAATTCTGTACGATACAGATGACGCTGAACCGCGGATGAAGACTGCCTTCGGTAAAGAGCTGAATCACCCGAGCATCGGATTCCGCCAGAAGGTCATCCCCGACGACCAAGCTGTCCGGTTCCAAGTCAGGCGGGTTGGGCAACCTTTTCTCAATGGTGATGTTTGTCTGTACCACCTTTACCTGTAACACCACACGACCCGGTCGATGGGCGGGGTAATCATACTGTTGAAGTATCGAATTGCCTTCTGTGATGCCGCGGTCAGTTGTACCATGGTAAGGTGGGTCTTGATGTATTGATCGGTGGTACCGTGGTAGGCTGCTTCGACGGAGTACAGGGTAGGGACTGAGGATTGGTCTAGGCAAGGCCTGTCATTTCACAATGTGACACGTCGTGTCGTTCGGTCGCCGTCGTCTCTTCATTTTTTTATTTTTTTTCTTCTTTTTTTTTTTTTTTTTTTTGCTTGACGGAGCAATGAGCGACGCACATTCGCGTCGTGACTCTCACTATGATTCAATATAAGGAGTATAATTTATATAGAATATATTTCTTTTGTCGAGATTAATTTGGGTTGATTTCTTCTAAGAACTCCACGCGCACTAATCTAGATGCCTCGATCAAAACTCTCGAGCCATTTTCAATGTTTTGAAACTATTTATTATATTGTTGTTGAATCTTTCGCACTATACTACTCATAAACTAAAAATCCTCAGGTTATCCAGTGCAGCAGCATAAAGTTCCAGCCATTCCAGGTGCAGAACAGTCCCACCTGGAGGAGGTCAGACCACGGGCGATAACCTTGTCAACTTCGACACATTCCATTTTAGAATTTATAAACATTACAATGGTGCAAAAAAAAACATGAATAAAATTGCGCATATAAAGTAACAGAACACGTATTTTTGCAGGTAATCGAATCGTCGGGATTATTTATGTACAACCATATTTGGCAGGTAAGCCTAAGTTTACTCGACTGCTCGAAAAAAAGACAAAACAAGACCGTTTACAGTCTATATGGTGTCTCTCGCCCGTGTAGCTGGGTTTACGTTCCTTGTTCGCCCTAATTGTCAACTTGTATTGAGTCTCGTCAAGTTACCGATTACGCGCTGGTCATTTACGGTCCAATTACGACTCCTTATGACATATATATGACACTAATTAGCTCGTAAACCATGTCCACGAACACAACACTTGACAGTTCCTAGAAATGTGCCAAATTTGAGTCCGTGCTAAAAGTATTGACGAAAGTGTGAAAGGAGTCATTTAACCTACCTTTTTATCATCCAATCTCTGTGCTACCTAGCCCTCAAAGCCGACAAGCGAAAGTTTGGCGTCTTATGGCCGTACTTGAATGTGAAAGAAATTAAAGAAAAAAACGCTTGCAAAAATTACTTATTTTCAAACCTCACCGTTATGATATTCTGTGTTTCTGTGATATTCTATGACTATCAAAGTCACTATTGATATGGTAAACGTCGACCATTTGTCGTGTGACTTCTCGATGTTCAATGCACGTAAGCAAAATAACTTGGGCTCAAAATCCGAGAATTTCTATTTTGTCGTGGATGCCATCTTTATCGCATCGTCTATGAATCAAAAAACGCGAATAAATGAGGATCGAATCCAGATCGTCTGCCATCATCCGTGATCCAATTTTATATGCAACCTGTCAACAAACATGGCGGTATAGAAATTTTCGGATTTTGAACCCAAGTTATTTTGCATCCGTGAATTGAACATTGAGGAGTTACACGACCAACTACATCACCAATAGTGAGCTTGATATGCATACTAGACACAGAATATCATAAGATAAGTGAGTGAGGGTGAGATTTGAAATTACGTTGTTTTTTTGTTTTTTTTTCAGTTTCGTTCACATTCATGCACGGTCATAAGACGCCCAGCTTTCGCAGATGGGATTAGTTCACAAACCACCATTGCAGCTTTCTGGGTGTAAGATTATTTTCAGGACTTGATTTCTGGCGAACTTCGATTGACCATTATGCCTGACTGGACCAAAAAATGATCTGTGACGTATTTTGAAGTATTTTTATAACATTGAACTCTCAAATATATCAAAACCACCTATTCAAATTTTAATCGGGTAAAATCTGGGCCAGTTTGATCGGAAACCTCCGAAATTTACCGTAATCCCTATCTCTGGCGGCCTTATCTTTAAAAGATGGTGTGGAATGTATGCTGAATTATTTTATATGTTTGAGCGGAAAGGCCAGGTCACCTGGTGTGGCGAGTCATTTGTGGCAGCGAATAGCAATATAGTTTTCTCAAGATGTGCTGAACCAATTCACTACATATTAAGTAAGGCGATTATTTAGTGGTTTGTGACCTATAAGGCTATGTGCTACCCTGATAAACAAACAGTGAAAACAGTGGGCGATGAGCTTCGTGCGTTAACCAGGGTACATAGGCACAGCTGAGGCAGGAAGCATGCGACGTTGGGTAGTCAACCCCTTTTTCTTGACACAGAGACATGAGCATGTTTTCAGATCCAGGCGAAATCTGGTCCAGTATACACCGGCATATCGGTCATGTAAGACGAAGTGACATGAAATTAAGGGAATTCCGATAGTGGCAAATGGGCGAGTGGTCGGCCATCGTTCCGTTTGCTAACATGTAAAGTCACGTTGAAAAGAGGTATCTCCTCTTACAAGAGCATATTCTCCAAGGGCGGATCTACGGGGGGCCAGGGGGTCCGACCCCCATGAAACCTCCAAAAAAAAGTCCCTCGATTTTTTATCTGTTAAATACAACTAGAAAGTCAAATGGATTCAGACATGAAGTATGATTTTTACAATATCATGCTTATAAATGCGAAACAAACGTGAAAATAGAACCATAAATCTGCATACAGTGTGTTCGAATTTATTTCCTGGAAAACGCTTAGAACGCATATCCGGAGATCTAGGACTTCGGAGCTTCCGGGGCCTAGGCGGCCCCTGGACCCTCGCCTGTTGGGCTGTGAGGATTTCCTTGTTTTATCTTTTTGTGAATGAACCGTATCTGTAGGCATATTGGTTTCCCTTTCAGAAACTAAATGCCATCGTTTTGTATGTTTTAAATATAACTAGAAAGTCAAATGGATGCAGGCATGAGGTGCGATTTTTTCAACATCGATGGGTGCTTATAATTGCGGGAAAATCGTGAAAATAGAACCATAAATCCGCATACATTATGATCAGTTTTATTTCCGGGAAAACGCTCAGAACGCATCTCCGGCGATCTAGGACCCCGGAGCTTCCGGGGCCTAGGCGGCCCCTGGACCCTCGCCTGTTGGGCTGTGATAGTCGACCCCCCCCTATGAATTTTGGCTGGATCCGCCCTTGTTCCCCTACATAGCTCTGCTGAGTCCTACCTCCCTTTCACCAACAAACATAACAGTCAGCCAAAACACTGGCATAGGTCAAGCTCTTTGACTTTTCCGAGTCCAACTGAACGAAGCTCACTGACCCGCTGATTTGCAGATCGAGCGGACCAATCAGGGTGCGAAAATAATGGCGGTTGAGACGGTTTCTCTCGCTGTCATGTTTCGCCTCATTTTAGATCGCCCTGTATATTTTAATCTGAAGACGGGAAGATATAGAGCGATAACTCTAGAAAATGTTTATATTTTTGGATTAAATACCTGCATTTAAACGCAACATAAAAGGGCGGTGGAAAACGATGCCGTCGTACTGACAAAAAGTCATATGACCCCACAGACAAATATACCGACTGCATATTTCTAAAAACATCACAAGATCCAAAAGTGATCCCTGTGATGATTATGTATCCCAACCATGCACACTGTTAAGGTAGCTGCCTAACCGAAAGTCAGTAAGCATGGGCAAATTTTGTCGTATATGATGAGGGAGATGTGAGGGAGGTGGAAATGCGCTGAAAGTGTGGTGGGTTTACCTCATTCGAGACTGCTCGGTCTATTCCATCGAAGTCATAATGCCTCGCGCATTAATGGTGTAAGGATTTTACAGCTCTCGGCTGTAAACCGTGATCCGCCGCACGTGAGGCACATCACTTGCTATAGGATGTGTTTCCGCTCCATAGCCCTCGTTGTATTTCTCCCTTATCAGGAGATAAAATATATATCCAAATGAAATAGAATTCCCTTGATTCTACCCGCGGAGGATCTCTTCTAATTTGAGGTATTTCTCTTGGTTTTTCTTCTCGGGCTGATCTCCAGGGTAACGGAAGTGATACAACTGACATGCGCTGTTCGGAGTTTCGGCGTGATACTGTACTTTCAACATGGATGCCAATATGGATTCCTAGCAGTGCGTGAAACAAACTTGAGTGTGACATTAAGCCAAATCCCCCCCCCCCCCCCAGCAGTGCGAAACGAGGTACTAATGTCCTACATTATCCGAGGCCGTGTCGAGTGGGATTTACCTTTGAACTTTGACATTGGATCTGACGTTGAATTTTGACTTCCGTTCACGTGATTGACGAGTGGATACAAAATTAGGATTTTCATGAAAAAAAGCGGATAATTAGCATTTGACGAGAGATTGCTCCGTGAGGAGGGGAATGAGGGTTAATGCGGGCTGTTTGAGAGTTGTGGGTTGTATGAGGGGTGTAGAGTATATCTCTTATATCATCTGAGGCGAGATCGCTTCGTGAGGAGGGTGAATTAGGGTTTAATGATGTTGTCCAAGATAAGCTTATATCTAATTGATCACGGCAGCTCAAAGGCTGCTGTACACACCCCTTTTCATTTTCTGCTACCTAATGAGCTTATTCAATATTGGAAGTTCAGTGCAACATTCAGAGAGCCCTACCTACCATATCAGTATATCCGATACGTTATCCATGTATTGGTGTACGGTGCAGTTTATTAGGATTGGTGTACCAGATTCGTCATGGCGTCTGGGAAACATTCCGGACTAGGTCATTCAGCCTAACCTTATTTGGCATCTAATTTGCCCTATACACCTGAGAAAATGAGTACCATCTACCTTAAATTGATTCACGCAACATGAGGTTTGCTTCATTCACCCTCGATTTCGTTTGAGTGCGTTGGCGCGTGAAATTGCCCTTTCGCCAAGTATAGAACGATTTATACTGTTGACGTTGACAAACTACCCCGAGAACAAATACGATAAAGAGTAAAAGGACTAGCTGTGATGGGATGTATTTTCGTACTATGGGTTGCGTTAGGAAACTAAATTTTCATTTCTGTACCAAAACATGAACTATTGAATGGTGTATAATAAAAATATAGCTGTATATGCACACAAAAAAACATTTGACCGAAATTACCCATAATGCACATCTTAATGAGATGTAAAAGTGAACATATGCTGTATGAGTTTTTCAAAAGGACCTTGTATCTTTAGATTGGTAAATGGTCCCAGGTCAGGTGCAATACAGAAGTACCAAAATAAAATACTTCCACTACAAGAAATTGTTCAATTGTCATGAAGTACAGTATTATATTGTACACTTAGAAAGATTTCAAGCCACTCAGTCTCATGATTCTTCAGTAGCAGGGCCGTGAAGTAGTGCATTCGTGCAAACTAGTTGATTCTGAGGTGAAAGCCATTCTTATTGGTCTCTGAAAACATATGAAGATAAACGATAACCAGAACCAGATTTGGTCTGCGACTACGTATTGTAACAGCGTGTATGCTGTTTCAAGCTGGTTCTGGTTATCGTTTATCTTCATATGTTTATAGAAAGAAATATGAGGTGTTTTCGCCTCAAAATTGGCGATTTTGCACGAATGCACTACTTCACGGTCTTGTTATTCGAGAATGATGAGACTCAGTGCCTTGAAAGTTTTCTGAGTATACAATATAATATTGTACTTCATGCCAACTGAACAATTTCTTGTATATGCAATATTTTATTTTTGGCACTTCTATCGCACCTGTTTTGGGGCCATTTACGCATCTAAACATACATGGTCCTTTCAACAAAAACACCTCTTGAACAAAAACAGAATTAACACAAGGGAAAGTTCAATCTGTTACAAAAGTATAAACTATCAATCTGAGTTTGGTAATTAAAATATGTGTACATGTATACACATGGCAGTAGTATACAAAGCGTAACAGCTACCGCTTTAACCTACTTTCGAGGAGATCACGGGGAGGCCACGGGGAGATCACATGATCAGGAGGTCAAGTGGACTATGGTTCCGACAGGTGACGCCACCATCCGATCCCTATGTGGTATGTATTCCTCCGCGGTCTGGCGGTAATGCGGTCTGCCTCCGCGGACAGAAAGTAGTCCCAAATACGTGGTCTACAATAGGGGCCTGTATTATAAATATACGGGAAAAATACCTGTATGGGGTATGGGGGTGGTCATTTTTTGGGGGGATTTTACTATGGGTTGTTTGGTCTTGTTTTTCACGTCTCGCCACGAAAAATACGATGGGAAGGGTCTCGAAGTTAAGCGGTGAAATTTTTCGAAAAGTACCGGGTAGGTCTGTATATAGGCCCATACTGGCTCAGGGGGATAGGTCCATACTGGGAAATTCACACATGTTCATTGCGATATGGGTTGTTTGGTCTTGTTTTTCACGTCTCACCATGTAGAACTCGATGGGAAGGGTCCCGAAGGGTAAGCGGTGAATTTTTTTTAAAAGTACCGGGTAAGTCTGTATATAGGCCCATATAGGCCCATACTGGCTCAGGGGGATAGGTCCATACTGGGAAATTCACACATGTTCATTGCGATATGGGTTGTTTGGTCTTGTTTTTCACGTCTCACCATGTAGAACACGATGGGAGGGGTCCCGAAGTTAAGCGGTGAATTTTTCGAAAAGTACCGGGTAGGTCTGTATATAGGCTCATAGGCCTACTGGCTCAGTGCATAGGTCCATACTGGGTGGACGTTTTGGGGTCTAGGTGAGTCCCTAGTGGTCCCATGGTGTCGTATGAGATCTTATTTTGAAGCTCTCGTGGAGGAGTACCCGACCTGACCGTTTTCAATATTCTGCGCATGCGCAGTCTGGTCGTAGTATAGAAAGCAGGCATTTTGAGGGTGCGTGGGGGTGTGTTTGGGGTAGTGATGGACCACTATTGGTCGAAATGGGTCGTGAGAGGTGTCCAAGTGAAGGTTTTGTGGGGTAGAGTCGGAATGGCGTGTTTTTTTATTGCAAGTCGCGTCAATCTGCGCATGCGCAGTTCGGTGTAGTAAGTAAAGTGGTCATTTTGGGGGTGCGTGGAGGTGTGTTTGGGGTAGAGATGGACGATCCTTGGTCCGAATGTGTCGAGGGAGGTGTCATTTTGTAGCTCTCGGGGTGTAGACCCCGATTTGAGGGCTGTCCACAGCATCTGTGACGTCATCGCTGACGTCATCAGTACGAGTAGTAGCGAAAGTGGGCATTTTGGGGTAGTGAAGGAAGGTATTTGGTATAGAGATGGACCACTATTTGTCCGAATGTATCGAGGGAGGTGTCATTTTGTAGCTCTCGGGGTGTAGACCCCGATTTGAGGGCTGTACATGTCATCTGGGACGTCATCGGTGACGTCATCAGTACGAGTAGTAGCGAAAGTGGTCATTTTGGGGCAGTGAAGGAAGGTATTTGGTGTAGAGATGGACCATCATTGGTCCGAATGCGTCGTGTGGGGTGTCATTTTGTAGTTCTCGTGGTATACACCACGATTTGAGGGACGTTCACGTCATCTGTGACGTCAATGGTGACGTCATCAGTAGGAGTAGTAGCCAAAGTGGGCATTTTGAGGGTGTCAAGGAAGGTGTTTTGGGGTAGAAATGGACCATCCGCGGTCCGAATGCGTCGTGTGAGGTGTCGTCTTGTAGCAATGTTACATCATACCCACGCTGGGGGAGCCGCGTTGGGTATGTTTACAATTCAAGAAGACTCTTGTCCAATCAGAGGCCGCCATTTGGCGCTGTATCTGTCATATTCTTTCTGGCCCGTTAGATGTATTCTCGGCTGCTCTTGTCCAATCAGAAGCTGGCGTTTGAGAAAGTCGGCCGTGTTCGCTCTCAACCGTTTGTTCTAATCGTCGACGGGCAGGCCTGGATATTGTTTGAGCGGCATGTCCTGAAACAGTTGTTTGCGCATTCTGATCGCATTTTCCAGGGCCATATCCGCTTCCAATCCGCTTCCAAGTGACGCTTGGTCTTCATGATGGACCTGTGCGTGGAGTCGCCTTTCATTTCAAGCGGTAATAAGGTATACTGTTCATAGATCGCCATGGCTGTTTTCCTGATGCAGGGGCGCATTTGAGTGTACGCCTGTTGTAAGTTATGCTGTCCGGCGTCCTCGATCGCTTCAGCGTGAGTATGTTGTCACAATACGATCCCAGAAGGTAGGTTCTGCTTCAATTTCCTGGGATATAGGCTGACTATCTGAGGTCAAACTCTCCGTATCAGTAGACAGACTGTCAGCAATCTCTGTTTCGGTATCAGTCGATACACTTTCAGCAGTCTCTGTATCAGCATCCGCCTCAACGGACTCCTCGGAGTCTTCAATCCCATGTATATTTTTCTGGTGTCGCATCATATCGTAATGTCAGATGAACGTGCGTTCACACTCAGAACAAGTATAAGCCATGTTGACGGTTGAACGTCGACTGTGCGTGTTTTTGGAATACACTTGCTTTCATAGACAGTAACGCCCGCCAACGCCCACTGTTACGCCTTAATGCCCTATCTGTACGCCTTAACGCTCGTCTCAATGCTTTAACACCCATCTCAACGCCTTAGCACACTTTCTTAACGCTTTAACGTCGATTAATGATGCGTTCGAACAAATGTTTCTTTTGTGCTATTACGCCGCTTTCCAGTTCATGCCCGAGGTTTTCAACATCGACGCTGTTTTTTCGATTTCCATATGAGCCGCATCCTTATCCAACAATTTCATATGTGTCAAGAGGTCGACATACTGTTGACGTACAGTTCAGACCAGCTGAAAGGTTAGTGTTGGCGCACCAATGGCGCTCAAACGAAGCGCGCCAACACAAAGGTATAGCGCGCCAATGCTCATGATTATCGGCTGGCCATTGTTCTAACTCTGTTGAATGTAGTCCGTCGACATGATTGAACACAGGCCGCGCGCTATCAGCACGGTCAGACAATGGCTGGAAGCGAGCTGCAGGAGTAAGAGCCGGCTAGTGAGGTCTTTGTTAGCGAGCGATCGTTCACGCGAGAGAGCTCAAGAAAATCAGTTGGGAGTCCACGTGGCGTTAATCGACACGAAGCTAAATGTTTGCACAGAATGTCTGCCTGTAATTCATACCTATTAAATAACATCAGGTATATGAATTTGTGTTACCGGCGAACACGTGGACCTCGATCAAGCGTATTTGCATTCCATCTAAAAAGTTGTAAAAGGAAATAGATTTAAGATTTATTTTAATCATAAACACTGCTTGCAAAATGGATTGTAATTTGTGCTTCGTCGGACACCTGCTTTCAAAGTTGACCCAGACTTGCGCGTCTCACGGAATAGCGTTTCTGGTATTAAAGAATGGGTATTTGTTTATTGGAAGTTTCATCTTACGGCCGCTTCTCATACAGATGCGCAAGTCATTCGTTTTTATATATTCAAAAATTCTTGCAAATTGTGTTAATTTTGACCACTCAAGAGTAAATGCCCGGGATTTTACTACCGGATTATGCAGTGTATAAATATTTAATCAGTGGGACAAGAACCGATGAAACGATCGAATTATGTAATACCCGTACCTTTTTACTAGAAATCGGTTGATTGATTTGATTGAAGTCTGGTAATCCCTTTCTGAGGATTTGTCACCAATAAAACAGAACTCACTCCTCTGTGAAATAGATCAACCCTCATGAAATCTGGAGTCTACACACAACCCAGCTATCCAGACGAACTTTGGTACAAGTGTTGGATGCTGTCTGAACATGCTTAATATAGCCCCGCGCGACCAGTTTGACCCCACGTGGCTTTTCGCGGGAAAATGAGAACACGTGTTTGAAATCTTGCAACATATTACTGTGCAGAAGTTATATTTTACAGAACCGACAGTATGATTTGGCAGGAAGAATTACAACACATATAAGGGAAGTGGGAAGAGGTGCCGACATACTGACTGCGTCACATGACTTCACAGAATAGCCTTCTGGTTAACCTATTCTGAAGCACATACCAAGAATCTAACGATTCGTGATATGTGTTGTATCTCAGGCACGCTTTTATTGTACCCGTTCATGTGGCAACTTGGATGATATGACCACACGGCCCCTAGCACCGGCATAAGCGGTATTAGATACAAATCTAGAGAGCTATGATGGAAATGCTCTGACAACTCGTATACTGGTAATTGGTGAGCTGTTTCGCTGTGACAACTCGTACATTGGAGATTGGTGAGCTGTATGGGAAAATCTTTCACTTTAAGTTATAATCCATATTACTATGAAAACAGTACAGTCGACGGCAGTTCAATACGATCTCACTTGAGTACATGTACGTATATCATCGCAGGTTATTCATGCACAAATACATGAATGTACACGTTTAAAGTCTGCGGCGTATTCGTTTTGATCAAATGATAGATGAAACGAATTAGTATGAGGACAATCCGTCTGGGATTAATCTGTTATTATTTTATTTTTTTCTAGCCCTGCCGCTGTAATGTTAATACATCCCGCTATGTTGTGTTAATCTTCGGGTTAATTTGCAAAGGACCATTGATAGCGGGAGATTAAACTGACAGATAGTAAGTGAGATATTCAGTAAGACCAGGTAGAGTGATTTCTGTAATGAGAGACGAGGTGAGAATGGTAAAACGAACAGTGGACCCACATTATTTATAGCTGAAGTCCCTCCCTCCGTCCCCAACATCAAGACCTACATTTCATATGTGTTAATGTATACTTCCTGTCGAACAGTATAACGGATGTTATATTGTCAGCAAGAAAACAACACTGTAAAGATTAATCATCTCGTTAAGTTTGGCGTAAACAAGTGGAGAATATAAACATAACAGTGCATTCTCTCTCTGACGGGGTAAAGCGATATCCCGCTTTTGTCCAACAAAATGCGCGTCTGCGTCTCGTTTGAAAAGAAATGAAATGGCATTAACTTATTGTTTAGGTAGAAATCTCTGTTATTGTTTCGTTTTTGTTATTTAGCTGGAACGATGGATGTGTGGGCCATAAATACTTGTTAATTCTTATTTCCTCATCGGAAGTTATATATTATTTCGTGTGCAACCTTTAACAATCGGGCGGTAACGAATAAAGAGCATATACAATTGGAGTATTTGTCATTCTCTGTAAGGGGCTAATTGATCTTTTGAGTTTCTGTGTATATTTTGGCTAGGCGGTTGTAACAAGACAAGCCAAAGAGACAACTAGTCTGACCGAGCACTTCATGTTGCCCCGATTATGATCTCGACTCGCCCGTGTGTCTGAATTTATACGAAGCTGTATTCATTTGAAATGTTACGTTCAACCGTTTTACTGGCCGTTCTGAAAGAGGAGGCGGCCTTCGCAATTTGCACACACCAACGTTTTATGAATTTTGATAATATATTTAGGCATACTTTAAGCTATCTTTGGCGAAACTTTTTGTTAATGAAGATTATTCGTAGTCTCAACCGAATGTTCACAAGACGGCCGAGTTTCCTTGGAGCACAAACAAAAAATGATAAACATTTACAGCATTCTTATTGAAGAAGTCAAATCTTCTATATATTTTTTAATTACTTAGCCAGTAATTTAAACTGTAGAATAGATTGTGTTCTTGCCGTACACCGCCAGAGGGGAACTCTTTGAAAACAATTCAGTTTTAAGCAGTAACGGCTGTTAGCGCGCGATCCGGCAAGCGCGCCAACGGGGAGCCTTTGTTTACCGCCGACATGCTCACAATGGTTCAGTGGTTTGACCGGACTATATTCTACCGGCGCGTGGCGGCAAGGGTCACATCATGGGGGGGGTAATAAGTCTTGGTGATTAGGCCAGCACGTTGGCGCGCTATCGGTGCGTAAACGCTGTTCACTAATTGGAAGATTAAGCTGGTCTGAACTGTAAAGCCCGTCGTAGTTTGGGTGCCAATCTCTTATGGGCTAAAATTGCGGCTTCCTTTTTCGAATACCTTCTGTGTTGAAACTTGTTTTCTGTGGCCCTCAACGTCTCGACCATCTCGGCGTCCATACTTTCTTTGAACAAATCCTTCCATAGCCTCGAGTTCACATTATACCACCACACACCAGTTCTACCACCACACACTACCACCACAACCACCACCACCACCACCACCACACACCACCACACAACACCCACCAGTTCTGCCACCACCACCACACACCACCACCACCACTACCACCACACACCACCACCACCACACACCACCACCACACACCACCACACACAACACACCACCACACACCATCACCACCACACACCACCACCACCACCACACACCACCACACACCAGTTCTACCACCACCACCACATACCACCACCACCACTAACACCAGACACCACCACACACCACACACCACCACCACCATCACCCCACACCACCACCACCACACCACAACACACCACCACCACCACCACCACACACCACCACCACCACCGGGCGTTGACGGGCGTCAACGCCCGGTGGTGGTGGTATCTCTCGTGTGTCAGAGCTCTTGGAGCTCAAAGCTTTTGGAGCTCAGAGCTCGGAACTGACGTCATCGCATGCATGCGTGCGTACCTGTGGTGCACCCGCACCCTGGTGTACCCTATACCCTACGGACTATAGGGTACAGGGTGCACCACAGGTACGCGCGCATGCATGCGATGACATCATTTCCGAGCTCTGACATCCACAAGCTTTGAACTCCGAAAGCTCCGATCTAAGAGCTCTGCCACACTGGAGCTACCACCACCACTGGGCGTTGACGCCCGTCAACGCCCGGTGGTGGTGATGGTGGTGGTGGTGGTGTGTGGTGGTGTGTGGTGGTGATTGTGGTGTGTGGTGATGGTTGTGGTGGTGTGTAGTGTGTGGTGGTGTGTGGTGGTGGTGGTGGTGATGATGGTGGTGGTGGTCGTGGTAGAACTGGTGTGTGGTGTGTGGTGGTGGTGGTGGTGGTGTGTGGTGTGTGGTGGTGTATGGTGATGGTGGTGGTGTGTGGTGATGGTGGTGGTGTTGTGTGGTGGTGGTGATGGTGTGTGGTGGTGGTTGTGGTGTGTGGTGCGTGGTGGTGTGTGGTGGTGGTGGTGGTGGTGGTGGTGGTAGAACTGGTGTGTGGTGGCGTGTGGTGGTGTGTGGTGGTGGTGGTAGAACTGGTGTGAGGTGGTGGTGGAGGAATGAACATGGAAGGATTTGTTCAAAGAATGTATTGTCGCCAAGATGGGCGAGACGTTGAGGGCCACAGTAAACAAGTTTCAACACAAAGGATATTCGAAAAAGGAGCCGAAATTTTAGCCCATAAGAGATTGGCACCCAGACAACGACGGGCTTTACGTCAGCAGTATGTCGACCTCGTGACACACATGAAATTGTTGGATAAGGATGCGGCTCAAATCGAAAAAACAGCATCGATGTTGACAACCTCGCGCATGAACTGGAAAGCGGCGTATGTCAGAGCAATAGCACAAAAGAAACATTTGTTCGAACGCATCATTAAACGACGTTAAAGCGTTAAGAAAGTGTGCTAAGGCGTTGAGATGGGGGTTAAGGCGTTAAGACGAGCGTTAAGGCGTAGAGATAGGTCGTAACAGTGGGCGTTGGCGGGCGTCACTGTCTATGAAAGCAAGTGTATTCCAAAAACACGCACAGTCGACGTTCAACCGTCAACATGGCTTATACTTGTTTTGAGTGCGAACGCACGTTCACCAGACATTACGATATGATGCGACACCAGAAAAGTATACATGGGATTGAAGACTCCGAGGAGTTCGTTGAGGCGGATGCTGATACAGAGACTGCTGAGAGTGTATCGACTGATACCGAAACAGAGATTGCTGACAGTCTGTCTACTGATACGAAGAGCTTGACCTCAGATAGTCAGCCTACATCCCAGGAAAGTGAGGCAGATCCTACCTTCTGTGATCGTATTGTGACAGCAGCTATCAATACTCACGCTGCAGCGATCGAGGACGCCGGACAAGATAACTTACAACAGGCGTACACCCAAATGCGCTCCTGCATCAGGAAAACAGTCATGGCGATCTATGAACAGTATACCTTACTACCGCTTGAAATGAAAGGCGACCCCACGCACAGGTCCATCATGAAGACCAAGCGTCACTTGGAAGAAGATATGGGGCTACCGCCCACCGAGGCCCTGGAAAATGTGATCAAATGCGCAAACAACTGTTTCGGGACATGCCGCACAAACAATATCCAGGCCTGCCCGACGACGATTAGAACAAACGAATGAGAGCGAACATGGCCGAAGATGGGACTTTATCAAATGCCAGCTTCTGATTGGACAAGAGCAGCCGAGAATACATCTAACGGGCCAGAACGAATATGACAGATACAGCGCCAAATGGCGGCCTCTGATTGGACAAGAGTCTTCTTGAATTGTAAACATACCCAACGCGGCTCCCCCAGCGTGGGTATGATGTAACATTGGGGAGAATAAACTACATGAAAACTTGTTGTTGTTGTTGTTGTTGTTCTCTCATCTGTCATCCTTGTTGTTGTTGTTGTTTTTCTCTCATCTGTCTATATCATGCCTTCAAGGCGTTATGCTAGAGCGTTAAGGCGTAACGACGGGCGTTGACGGGCGTCACTGCATTTCCAATGAATTAGTGACAATTCCATGAAAATCAGAGCTTTTGGGCTATTTCACCAGGGCGTTGAAGTGTTAAGCTTGGCGTTGGCGGGCGTTGCTACAAGATGACACCTCACACGACGCATTTGGACCGCGTATGGTCCATTTCTATCCCAAAACACCTTCCTTCACACCCACTTTGTCTACTACTCCTACTGATGACGTCACAGATGACGTGAACGTCCCTCAAATCGTGGTCTATACCACGAGAACTACAAAATGACACCCCACACGACGCATTCGGATCAGGATGATCCATCTCTACATCAAATACCGTCCTTCACTGCCCCAAAATGCCCACTTTCGCTACTACTCGTACTGATGACGTCACCGATGACGTCACAGATGACGCGGACCTCCCTCAAATTGGGGTCTACACCCCGAGAGCTACAAAATGACACCCCGCACGACGCATTCGGACCAAGGATGGTCCATCTACATCAAATACCTTCCTTCACTGCCCCAAAATGACCACTTTCGCTACTACTCGTCCTGATGACGTCACCGATGACGTCACAGATGACATGGTCAGCCCTCAAATCGGGGTCTATATCCCGAGAGCTACAAAATGACACCTACCTCGACACATTCGGACCAAGGATGGTCCATCGGTACCCCAAACACACCTCCACGCACCCTCAAAATGACCACTATACTTACTACACCCAACTGCGCGTACGCAGATTGACGCGACTTGCAATAAAAATTTCTGACTCTACCCAACAAAAGCTTCACTTGGTCACCTCCCACGACCCATTTGGACCAATAGTGGTCCATCTCTACACCAAACACACCCCCACGCACCCGCAAAATGCCTGCTTTCTATACTACGGCCAGACTGCTCATGCGCAGAAAATTGCCATGGGACCACTAGGGACTCACCTAGACCCCAAAACGTCCACCCAGTATGGACCCATGCACTGAGCCAATAGGCCTATGAGCCTATATACAGACCTACCCGGTACTTTTCGAAAAAAAACACCGCTTAACTTCGGGACCTCTCCCATCGTGTTCTACATGGTGAGACGTGAAAAACAAGACCAAACAACCCATATCGCAATGAACATGTGTAAATTTCCCAGTATGGACCTATCCCCCTGAGCCGGTATGGGCCTATATGGGCCTATATACAGATCTACCCGGTATTTTTCCAAAAAATTCACTGCTTACCTTGGGGACCCTTCCCATCGTGTTCTACATGGTGAGACGTGAAAAACAAGACCAAACAACCCGTACCGCAATGAACATGTGTGAATTTCCCAGTATGGACCTATCCCCCTGAGCCAGTATGGGCCTATATACAGACCTACCCGGTACTTTTCGAAAAATTTCACCGCTTAACTTCGAGACCCTTCCCATCGTGGTTTTCGTGGCGAGACGTGAAAAACAAGATCAAACAACCCATAGTAAAATCAAAAAAAAAAATGACCACCCCCATACCCCATACAGGCATTTTTCCCGTATATTGTATAATACAGGCCCCTATTGTAGACCACGTATTTGGGACTACTTTCTGTCCGCGGAGGCAGACCGCATTACCGCCAGACCGCGGAGGAATACATACCACATAGGGATCGAAAGTGACGTCACCCTGGTGGCGCCACCTGTCGGAACTATAGTCCACTTGACCTCCTGATCACGTGATCTCCCCGTGACCTCCTCGAACGTACGTCAATGCGGTAGCTTTTACGCTTTGTATACTACTCCTGGCTGAATGCTATTGCAGGTTGGTGCACCGTGTCGACCGATGCTTGTTAATCGTGTCAATCGGTTACATCAATCAAAACCTCTTGACCGATTTTTCGCGAAATATACAACGGAATTTTCGAAAGGTCCTACAGGCCATGTATACAATATTTTCATTTGAGAGCACGAAGCATTTAGTATGGAGGGTCGATATGCTTATGATACAAACGTCTTGTAAGGATTTCCTCCTCGTGAGTACACGGGCCAAACCGAAGTTATCCTCGCTCTCAACAGTTGACAAATAGAGATTAACGACCTGTAACACTCAATACTGCGGACAAACGTGTGGGATTTTTTTATAGAAATCTACTGTATTGGTATTGATAAACGATATAAATGTGTCTTTTTCATCTGATAACACAGCTCTTCCAACACCACGGTTGTCTATCAAGTGCTTTCGAGCTTTCTTACAGGAGATCGTCAGGAAAGATCGGGAATAATCTATTATTTGATTGTATTAAGGGGCAAGGGTACCAGATAATTTCTACAGCAGTGAACTGCCTGAAATGTTCCCGTCAGCAGCACATACTTGAAACTGAATAGAAAAATTCTTTCTGTAAGATATTTTTCTCTAATACTTCTTTAGTCAATTTTCTCTTTGACTGCGACAGGAAAATAATATAGCAACTGAGAATTACTGACATTTCTGCTTGATCATAAAGGATCTCCGCATCATTCAAGATAGTCATCATTTTGTTGTCCAACCTAACACATACAAACACTGTGTGTCAACTCATTAGTTTACAACCTCTGTTACACAAATCATGAAAAGTGAATGAATCTATAAGGCAACCAGCCAAAAGACAAAGGAACAATGAAACCAAGCCCAAAACTTTTCTTGGTTCTATTAATTAAGAAAATGTTTGAGACAATGCAATTTTCAGCACACCTTATGGGAAACTCATTTTCAATCACTAGCTACGGACTCTACAATACAGATACAGAAAATCCATTTAGCGTTTTATTCAGGAGATAACCTGGATATTTTTTCAATTATCCAAAACGCTTAGCTAGGCCTATATATCAGAAATAATTATATTAATATCCGATATTCCACGCGTGGAAATTCCATTTACTACGCGTGGATATTGCAGACAATAATTGCACCGGGAATTATCTCTCGTGGAGATTCATTCACCACACGTGGAAATTGCAGCAAGTGAACCAGAAAGTGTGGTAACTATTAACCAGTCGTTTAACGTAGAATTACCACACGTGAAAAGTATTTACCGCGCGTGAACACCCTCACGTGGTGTTACCCTGTTCATTTACCACGCGTGATATTTTCAGCCTCATCCTACTTCCATAGAACACGGACATAGAACTTGGACATGCGGTAGAACTCCATTATGACTGTTCAATCGATCAACAGAAAGCATCGCAACTGTAATGATGGTCGTTCCACTTACTAAGAGTTTTGGTGGCTGTCTCTTAACAACATTATTTGGATTCTCTACACCATCCATAAGATGGCTCGAAAATCCACCATCTTCACTTTTATGGTACGATATCCGATGTTTTAAGGTGTACCATTCAAAGCAGTGAAGTAAAGATTTTAGAAACGCTTTAAATTACTCCTGCGGACCACTATAGTTCACGTTCAGATTCGGGGACGGCGAGAGTGACGTCATCATCGGAAGTGACGTCATCACCGGAAGTGATATCAATACCGGAAGTGATATCGCTACCGGAAATGACATGATCACCGGAAGTGACTACATCACCAGATGTGACGACATGACAGGAACTGATGTCATCATAGGAAGCGACGTAACACTAGAGCATGAGAAGTGCAATGTGCACTGCTCATTTACTGCTTTGCTACTCACGTATGGGATTATGGGAAGGGTTTCTTTCGAAGTTGCTTTATTCGCATCCTCCTTAAGGCATACATAATAATACATATTTGTGTTGTACACGTCTGTACGACTATGACGATGGATAATGGCAATTGTATGGTTATTTCTTTACAAATAATCACGTGGTAAAACATGATGGTCACATACTTATTTTTGATTGATCGAGTCTTTGAACTTAAGCGAGTTTTCCTCCCGAGCTTACCCTGATCTTATTCTTTCTCCAGGCCCATACACCCTATTTTGAACCTTACACTGCGAGAAGAAGTTAGTTTCCATTTCCTGAAACCTGTTGGAAACTAGATTGGCCACTGATTTCCGAAGTATTTCCTGTAATGCAAATGGAATCCTACCGGAAGAGCTTACTCGATATTTTGAACCTTACTCATCATATCTCCGCTTATATATTAACCATTTATTCTCTATTCAACAATTATGGTTATCGAACCTGCTTTACACCTGACCTTTCCTCCCTAATCCCTCCCTGATTACGATCCTGATCCTTCCCTTGCTCTTTGTGCTATGCTCTTCCTGTGCTGACGTCAGTTTCGGTGATGATGTCACTTCCAGTGATGACGTCACTTTCGTTAATGATGTCACTTCCGGTAGTGATGTCACTTCCGGTAGTGATGACGTCACTCTCTCTCCACCTGCCTTCCGGAACCAGATCCTGAACCACAGGACTTATTTTCTCACTAATATACTGATAAATATTCCATCGCCTTGTGATATATCCGAAGACAATAATAAACGCTGAAGATCAGCATCAAATGCACACACGTGTGTACTGTTTTCAATCCTGACATGACATTGTGGGGAAGTGGCCTATGCACATTGGGTTGTGCGCAGTGAGTAATCAATATTCCATACCACTCTTCGCCTCTTAACATGATAATGTATTACAGCACTGGGTGATTAGGGTTCATCGGGAATTTCCATTGAACGATTATATTAATGTTCATAATGAGTTATCAACGAACGGTCACATTAAAATCCATAATGAATTATCAACGAACGACTGTCTTGATATCCATAACGAATTATCAATGAACGAATGCATTACTGTCCATAACGATTCATCAACGAACGTCTGCATTAACGTTCATACTGAATTATCTACGAAAGAATGCATTAATGTCTACAATGAAATATCAATGAACAGTTGTTTTAACGTTCAACTTCCGTCTGAAAGAACAAAATATTCAAAAGTTTGATTCAACAGTCTCTCTTTTAGGCACTGCTTACAATTGATCACTTTACACTAGACTGCCCTCTTTTAACACAGTAGTCTTTAGATAAATTGCAGGAGCTGTGTGTCCACGCGACCGTCTCAGGGTTACATCTGATTCCGGGTTATTTGTCGCGTTGCCTGAAAAACGAATTGGAAATTCATTTGGATAATGAATAATAGTCAGTAATTATAATCATATGTAAACAACATCATCATGTCTTGCTGACATCAATGAAAACTGCTGATGGTTTCTCCTTTGTAGAAAACCATATTGTCACAGGTACTCCTCTTTACCGTCAATGCTGCAGTCGACGGACCAACAAAGGTTTGCCAACTTTTCAGCGAGCATGCAATCCCTGTCAACGGAAATCATTCTCCGCGATCTGCGATTTTGGGATACTTTCATTGGCCTAATTCTTGAGTGCTAAAATAGCCCCTCGCGGAGATGATTCCGGTGACAGAGATTGCATGCTCGCTGACAATGTAGGTGCGAGAGTTGGCATACCTTTAATACTTGTACATATTGTGTGTTTATTATGTTTATTTGATACACATTTGGAATTGGTAGTGTTAAACGAAATAGGTATTTCGATTATTAAGACAGAAATACTATTATGGACGACGGCTGAATAGTCAATGTCGGTTCTGACGCCTGCTGTTCTGGCAGTGTTGCCTATTTGCGTAGGTGCTCCTGGGGAATGTCCACGCTTGTTACTGTAATTCGCTAGTGTCGACGACGAATTAAGCGTTGACAAGAGAGCCTTCTTCCGAATCGTAGTTGATCGATATATATGCCTTTCAATATAACTTCGCCCATCTGTACCTGATATGGGTGAGGGCTTTACTTGCGAAGAACAACTCCTGTGCTCCAAGTTTCTTTTCTCTGTCGATAGGCTTAGGCTAACACGGGCTCACCTACCTCACAATCAGCGTTGCCATTTTGACTTGCAAGAGCGATCGAGACGCGTAAGCGATTGGTCGGTCACCATCTTTAGCGGTATGGGAGACCACTGCTCCAAGTACTTGTGGTGAGGCGACAACAGCCAATGAAAGTGGTTTATCTGTGTCATAGTGAACGAGGACATTTTCACTGGAGGTCAGTTGTTGAACTGAGGTTTTGTATGCCTGTTAACATTTATTGTTCCATCTCCATACACTAGCCCTTTTCAGCAGTTGGTTCAGAGGACTGCGGATAGTTCGGCGTCATCTTTATCAGTGATTATCAGATCATCGAGAGAACGGCCTACTTCATCCAACACTTATCCACCCAGTACCGTGTCCATTTCAGTCTGGAACAGGACTGGCGACGCTGAAAAACCAAATGGAGGTCTGATGTACAAAGCTTGTTGTGTATTTATTGTGACGTACTCCCTGACATTTGGCAAACTGTAAGCCGGCGATACAATTTGTGTTAAAATCAACATGAATTGGTGTTGAAAACAGTATGATTTTGTGTTGATATGTTGATTTCAACATGAATTGGTGTTTATTCAAAATGTTTGTGTTGAAGCCATTTTAGCACCAAATTGTGTTAAAAACAACACCATTTTTTCGCAGTGTACCTCTGACCTTTGACATTGGATCTGGGGTTGAATTTTGACTTCCGTTCACGTGATTGGCGAGTGGTTGGAAAACTAGGATTTTGATAAAAAAAAAGCGGATAATTAACATTTGATGAGAGATTGCTCCGTGAGGAGGGGGAATGAGGGTTGTAGAGAATATCTCTTATCATCTGAGGAGAGATCGCTTCATGAGGAGAGTGAATGAGGGTTTAATAATGTTGTCCAAGATACGCTTATATCTAATTGATCCCTTGGCAGCTAACAATTGCTGCTGTACACACCCCTTTTCATTTTCAGCTACCTATTTAGCTTATTCAATATTGGAAGTTCAGTGCAACATTTAGAGAGACCCACCAACCATATCAATACATCCGATACGTTATCCATGTATTGTTGTACGGTGGAGTTTGTTAGGATTGGTGTACCAGATTAGTCATGGCGTCTGGGAAACATTCCGGACAAGGTCATTCAGCCTAACCTTATTCGGCATCTAATCTGCCCTATACACCTGAGATAATGAATACCATCTACCTTAAATTGATTCACCCGACAAGACTATGGAACATGAGGTTTGCCTCATTCAGCCTCGGTTACGTTTGAGTGCGTTGGCGCGTAAAATTGCCCTTTCGCCAAGGGTAAAACGACTTATAACGTTGACAGACTGCCCCGAGAACCGATACGATAAAGAGTAAAATGACTAGCTGTGATAAGATGGATTTCCCTACTATGGGTTGCGTTAGGAAACTATATTTTTATTTCTGTACCCAAAGATGAACTATTGAATAGTGTATAGTAAAAATGTAGCAACTTATGCACACACAAAATTAGGCCGAAATTATCCACAATGCTCTGTAAAAACAGCTGTGTACAAAATTGCACATCTACAAGATGTGTAGGTTTTCTTCAAAATTGCGCACCAGTTATTGGGGATGTGCAATTTTGTTACAGTAATTGTGTACCTGTGGTACGCAGTTTTGTTTTCAGAGAGTGCAGATCTTAATGGGATGCAGAAGTGGACATATACCGTTTGAGTTTTCTTCGCTTCAGAGGTGAACACGCTCAACATTTTTCAAAATTTCAACAAAACACCTCTTCAATCAAAACAAAATTAACACAAAGGAGAGTTCAATCTATTACAAAATTATAAACTATCAACCTGAATTTGGTAATTAAAAGATGTGTGTACACATGGCTGAACGATATTGCAGCTTGGTGCACCGTGTCGGCCGATGCTTGTTAATCGTGTCAATCGGTTACATCAATCAAAACCTCTTGACCGATTTTTCGCGAAATATACAACGGAATTTCCGAAAGGTCCTACAGGCCATGTATACAATATTTTCATTTGAGAGCACGAAGCATTTAGTATGGAGGGTCGATATGCTTATGATACAAACGTCTTGTAAGGATTTACCCCTCGTGAGTACACGGGCCAAACCGAAGTTATCCTCGCTCTCAACAGTTGACAAATAGAGATTAACGACCTGTAACACTCAATGCTGTGGACAAACGTGTAGGATTATTTTATAGAATTCTACTGTATTGGTATTGATAAACGATATCAGTGTGTCATTTTTTCACTGATAACACAGCTCTTCCAACACCATGGTTGTCTATCAAGTGCTTCCGATCTTTCTTAGAGGAGATCGCCAGGGAAGATAGGGAAGAATCCATTTTTTGGTTGTATTAAGGGGCAAGGGTACCAGTTAATTTCTACAGCAGTGAACTGCCTCAAATGTCCCCATTAACAGCACATACTTGAAACTGAATAGAAAAATTCTTTCTGTAAGATATTTTTCTCTAATACTTCTTTATTCAATTTTCTCTTTGACTGCGACAGGAAAATAATATAGCAACTGAGAATTACTGACACTTCTGCTTGATCATAAAGGATCTCCGCATCATTCAAGGTAAAGTCATCATTGTGTTGACCAAGCTATTACATACAAACACTGTGTGTCAACTCATTAGTGTACAATCTTTCTCACACAAATCATGAAAATTGAATGAATTTACTAAGGCAACCAGCCAAAAGGCAAAGGAACAATGAAACCAAGCCCAAAAGTTTTCTTGGTTCTATTAATTAAGAAAATGTTTGAGACAATACAATTTTTAATCACTAGCTGTGGCTTCTACCATACAGATACAGAAAATCCATTTAGCGTTTTATTCAGGAGATAACCTGGATATTTTTCAATTATCCAACACGCTTAGCTAGGCCTATATATCAGAAATAAATACATTATTTGATGTGACATTCCACGCGTGGAAATTCCATTTACTACGCGCGGATACTGCAGGCAATAATTGCACCGGGAATTACCTCAAGTGGAAATTCATTCACCACACGTGGAAATTGTAGCAAGCGAACCAGAAATACCACGTGTGGTAACTATTAACCAGTCGTTTAACGTAGAAATTCCAAGTGCCACGCGTGATATTTCCAGCCTCATTCGAACACGGGCATGCGTATTCTTGGACAATGCGGTAGATCTCCATTATGACTGTTCAATCGCTCAAAAGAAAGCATCGCAACTGCGGTGATGGTCGTTCCACTTACTAAGGATTGTGGTGGTTGTCTTTTAACAACAGCATTCGGGTTCTCTACACCATCCATATGATGGCTCGGAAATCGACCGTCTTCACTTTTGTGGGACGATATCCGATGTTTTAGGGTGTACCATTCAAAGCGGTGAAGTAAAGATTTCAGAAAGGCTTTAAATTACTCCTGCGGACCACTATAGTTCACGTTCAGATTCAGGGACGAAGAGAGTGACGTCATCATCGGAAGTGACGTCATCACCGGGCGTGACCCCATCATCGAAAGTGAGATCAATACCGAAAGTGATATCGCTACCGGAAATGACATCATCACCGGAAGTGACTTCATCACCAGATTTGAGGACATGACCGGAACTGATGTCATCAGGATGCGACGTAACACTAGAGCATGAGAAGTGCAATGTGCACTGCTCATTTACTGCTTTGCTACTCACGTATGGGGTTATGGGAAGGGTTTCTTTTGAAGTAGTTATGCCCGCTTTATTCGCATCATACATATTTGTGTGGTACACGTCTGCGCGAGGTTGCTACTCCATGTAAGAGAGCACGAGAATTCTCTGTGTTATTATATACAGTGGATCTTCGTGACTGGTGGAGGTCTCCCTGTGTGGAATCGTACATTTCATTGAAACATGTACATGTAACAGCTATGGTTGGAAATATTATCAGGTCCATAATAAAGTCTGTCCCTTGTAAGACGACAGTGTTAAAACGACATATACACACTTAGCCCAGAAGGTGTAAATTACACCTCTACGGGGTGTAAATGGCTTGTCCCAGGGCTAACACCCTTTTGGGTGTGAATTAACACCCTCTCCGAAAGGTGTAAATTTACACCTTCGTGAAAAGGTGTTAAGTTACACCTTTTTTGCTCACATTACACCTTCCATGGGTGTTCATTCACACCTTCTGAATAAAATTTGCACCTTCCAGACAAATTTATAAGCATATTTTGGGGGAACCCAGGGGTGTTTATTTACACCTTTTGACCACACTAAACCTTTCAGTGGTGTTAATTTACACCTTTTCAACACAATTACACCTTCTTTGGGTGTTCATTCACACCTTTTAGGCAAATTTGAATCATCTAGGGGTGCTAAAATACACCTTCTGGTGATCATTCCATCTTCCAGGGGTGTTAAATCATACCTTATGATTAAGAATTACACCTTTTGACTGAGATTACACCCTCTTGGGTGTTTATTTACACCTTTTGGCCGCATTTAAACCTTATAGAGGTGCTAAAATACACCTTCTGGAGATGATTCCATCTTCCAGGGGTGTTAAAACACACCCATTTCGTGAGAATTACACCTTCAAAAGGTGTTAATTTGCACCTTTTTAGTGAGAATTAGTGGTGTTCGTACCACCCAGTAATGGCTCTTGTTCGAGGTACACAATAACAACATTAACACAAAATATATGTATGATATATTTTATTAAGGAAATCACAAAAAGCACATTTACATTGGTCTTTTCATGTTAGCCCTCCCTGATATCATAGTTCACTCTCAATCCCTGAAAGCACAAAGTTCAAACGATTAAAAATACAAGCATCCCAACCCACACTAAATTGAGCACGTTATGTTCATGTCACTTATGCCTCCAACTTTCACCCGCCTACAGTCTGTGACCGAAAATAGAAAACTTTGAGAGTAGGGTATTACAGGTAACAAAAATGGCAATGCCACTGGGTGGGGGAGTTGTTTGGGGGGGGAGGGTGGAGTGGAGTGAGGATAACTGTCATGGAATGCTTTTGTACATAACCTGCTGGGGTGTCCTGGCCTCTGAGACCGAAAATCAAAAACTCTCAGGGAGTAGGGTTTAACAGGTAACAATAAGGGCAATGGCACTGGATTGGGAGTTGAGGGGGGGGGGGGGGACAAGCAGTAAAATATACACATTAATATGTGTCCGAATGTTCATAACGGGTTTTATTAGAAGGCGACAATTTTTGGGACTACTTTCAACAGGGCAGCCACCTACTTTGCTCAGTTGTCTGTATTACTCAATGTTAAATGCCATAAGAATTGCCTGCTACTTTGGTGAATTGCCACCCACTTTAAAAGTTAATGAAACACTTACATAAGTATGATAAAGAGTCATGGTTCAAGAATGTTTTTCTGTAAGTGAGAAGTAGCTCTTACTGCTCCTGTAACTTTGTCACCGTCCTGGTAGCGGTAGGTCTTGGCCGTGTATAGGACAACTTCAGAAAAGGCAGTTCGAGTTATGTCAAGGAGTTGTTTATAACTTTCACGTTGTAGCGTATATTAAAAAACCACTATGCGACGAGCAGGCATTTCAATCCCAGCAGGAGATCTGTCGTATCCAAACGCTTCTGCTTCTCCACATAGACAGAGATGGTATCCGCGGTCTCCATATTGGAACCCTGGTGGACAATAATTGGTGTCCTGGAGTTACCTGAAAGTAACATAAAAGATATATAAGCATATGGGATTGGTAGTATTGTTCAATCATAATCTTTTACCATCATGACCATTGAGTCTTCTGAATTATACGTTGAATGTCCCAAAACCTTTTATTCTGCCTGCGGATGTAGTAATAAATCATATCGTGTGTACAGGTAGGTGTCAGTTTGTACGCTAGACAGGTTTAAGAAATATCAAACCAGGCCAAATTCCAATTCGGACCAGCATCGCTCATTACTAAGTTATATATATTCATACAAGTAATATAGGAGAAAAGAGAAGAAATGCAGTTTCCGCCTTCAATACCCTAAAGTTCTTACTTGTATACTCATCGACGTTGTATGTTAGATCTATGTGATTAGCATCAGGAACTATATCGATTACACTCGTGAAGAATTATTCACTTACTTCTTTTTGGATCAGCATGGTTAGGTCTTCCTTGAAATGGCCCACAATGACTGGCACCACGGCAATGGCCAGTTGATCTGTATGAGAAAAAGAATCCATATTAAATTAAATGATGAAAAATACATCTCGACAGTTCCATCCAGCCTCCCCGCCCCCATCATTTCTTTTGCATTCAATGGTTGAATTGAATTGAATTGATTTAAATTACAATAAACAACCCATTCAGGGATAAAATGTGTAAGAAAGTGGTATTTTTATTTGGCAAACAATTGTTTGTCCAGTATTCCAACATCTACGAACTGGTTGGTCGATTCATAATATATATACCTTCTAAATAATTCATGTCAAACTTAATCTGCATTATGTCCTGCCCATCCAAGTGAAAATCATGCCGATCAATAGATTACTGCATTTTTGCAGGTTTGCAAAATACTCACACTTTTTATCATCTTCTTCCAATGACGGATTTTCCTTCAGCGTCCTTAAATCCTCCTGTTGTTGTTTTGAAGCCAATACGTTGAACACTGCTGACGTGTATTTCTTCATGCTTCCAATTAAGGAACTCTTTATCAATGTCCTTCCCCACAAGTGTGTCAAAGTCTCTTAATAACTGGAAACAGAAGAAAACAAATCCAATTAGTATTATGTTGTTAGAAACCCATTCAGTTTTAGAAGGCTCTTTATGAATTTGTGTATCATCTTCCAATATCTGACCAAAAAGGTTTTTTTAACCACGAATAGCTTTAATAATTAGATAATCATTATATTTCTTATCGTCTTATACATTAAAGTTCCATTTTTATTAACTGGAAATATACACAGAAACCAATAGTAAATTTATGTTTTGAAATGTCAATCTCACAATGTAAATGATACTTATCACCTTATACATTAAAGTTCCATTTTTATTAACTGGAAATATACACAGAAACAAAGAGTAAATTTATGTTTTGAAATGTCAATCTCACAATGTGAATGATACTTATCACTTTATGCATTAAAGTTACATTTTTATTAACTGGAAATATACACAGAAACAAAGAGTAAATGTATGTTTTGCCTGCTGTAAACGGTAGACTAAATTAGGCTAATCGGATTATAAAGACGCACGGTCGATCGTCTAGCCTCGCCAGGGTCCGGTTATATGGGCGGTGTTAATAAATATATACGACTACTCCCCGTAGTTAACCCAGACGGAGACTGTTCGCGACTGAACAATTAAATAAAAAAAGGACAAGTGAAGTAATTTTCACATTCTTTTTGCGATGGTTCTAGACCTTTTCCCAAAATATTGGAGGACACAATAATACATACATAATACATCGATAATATTTCTAAAAGATTGAACTATATTTCACGTCAGTAACTTCATTAAATCATTCGTCTGATATGAGCTGCCTGTCCAGTGCCGACTGTATTACTGTATTGTATTTTTCCCAAGTGTCCGAAAAATCAATATTTAATCACTACCAAAACACAAGCCTTGTCCTTAACAGTAAAGGAGTTGTCTCCTCGGGGTTCTTCAGGGGATATCAAAGCTCATGATCCGAGAGGCGGACCTACCGAACTCACAGAGGCATTCTCAAAAAATATCCAAGCTTACGTTCCGCTATTATCTCACCTGGCCCCGACAAATCGGCCCCTCGGGTCAGATATCAAACTGTGTATGACATGAGCCCTATAATCCCTCGCATTATGTATAGGAGTCCCACCAGGGACGTCCCAGGGAGTACCGATATGGCCAGGTCGGTATATATATGGCCAGGTCGGTATATAGCGGTAAGGTTTTGAAGCCTGCATGTTGTTCTAAACATCATATAATTCTGCTTTCATATTAATAAAATTATATGTATAAGGGTAAATAGTACCTCAAAATATCC